>JAQIXS010000834.1:0-37935 GCA_034700785.1 Rossiulus vilnensis | reverse complement strand
TATCACGATTATTATTTTTACTACATGTATTTAATTTTCACCAAAATTCGTAGTCATAGGCTGGTAACCTTCCTAATTTGCGAGTCAAATGTGATTATAATTTTTTTGAGACAAAGAAAATCAGGTCTAGTCTCGGAAAATTAAAATGAGAAAAAAAAAATCGAAATTGAACGCAGTATAACCTCTTTACTACAGTATATCAAGTTTTACTGTCAAGTAGGGTTTTACTGCTTGCGACATCGAACGTAAAACATTGCTTACTTTTCTTCGATTTCCTTCCAACCTAATCGACACAAAAGAAAAACTGGCTATTCTCAAAGAAATACATGTACATTGCATATACCTGTACATTTATAATAAGGCCCTGCCATATGCTAACCCAGTATGTTACCATGTTGCTACATATGCAGTAGTATTTTCAAAAGTCTACTTGTCCAAATAAGACCTAGAACTCGAAGCCAAACGCAAACAATGCTTTGTCAGCTTAAGCCTATAAAATAGAGCTACGTACTTTCTTTGCATGAAGATCACGTCCATGTGGGACTTTGGAACGCACGAACGTATATTTTATTCAGTCTATTTCAATTTCCACCTTCATACATTCAGCCCTCGCCTTAATCTTGAATATAAAGTTGCTGTAGAACGTATAATAACAATGACATTTTCAAATGCGTCGGAACGCCAGCGCTATGTTTCACCATTATCTTTTCGTCAACTGTTGTTAATCATTTGGCTGTGCTCTCTGCTTCGGATGTATGTTAAAATTTAAAGTAACAATTCTTGGCCAAAAGTTACAATGGTTTAGTCAAGAAACGCTAATTTATCTTTTTCTTGAATAAGCGTGTTCTCCAAAATAGCATTTTTAATAAAACATGTACAATATAAAGATAAAAGTAAATTTAACAAACTAAATATGCATTAGATTAATTACAAAAAATTTCGGTGATTTATGGCACTTAAATGTGAGATTTTGATGTGATTGACTGGAAATATGAAATAACGAATTCCAGGGAAGTTGGCGAGAAAAGGTAGCCGCATTTAGTTGAAGTAGCAAGAACGATATTTGTCAATATTTTTGACGACTGTATATGACTGGTAATACTTCGAAGTCATAAAAGTCTCTGTTAGATGTAATTCTCGACAGACTTTGCCGTCAAAATATCAATAGTGTCAAGCACGCACAGTAGCGGTAGATAATGGAGAAATTCTTCTTTGCCAATTCCCATGACAAATCAACAAATCAATAGCAAACGAAGACTGATTTGTATTGCTTTGAATTGTTCGATGCAGTTCACTCAATAAAGGGGTAAAGTGAGTAAAAAAAATCTGACGTGGAAAGCATGACAATCAGTTATAGAGGTGAAAAAAACCCGCCATGAGTCAAGTGCCATCGTTTGCATGCAAGACCTCCGACATTTATTATTCAGTACCTTAAGCACAAATCTATTTTCTGAGGCCTGTATCTTAAGAAGATAGGGAGTAAAACATTCACTTCGTTGCCTAAGTTGCCATTTCTAACACTTTAGTACTATTTATGCCAAAATTATCTCGCCCTCCATCAGCCAAACAAAAAAGCAGGCAAAAAATATGTGGTTTCCAAGCGTTTCAAGATCTGATAGAGGCAATCGAATTGCTTGAATAAAGTGAAAATAAAATAATGCAAGTGTGAAAACGCATTTCTTTAATTGAAAACGACGCCATTGTGCGAATTCGAAAAATAAAAGTCTTACGCTAGCCTAAACGCAATCGCCATTTTTTTAAAAATAATAATGTTTAGAATATTGAGATAACTTACCAAAGTCAATAAACCAAGATGAGGAGTTAATGTGTAATTATTAACGTATTCATGGTGATGTGATTTGGAGGGTGTTTAAGCGAAAGTGGACTTAATGTAAGGCACATGTACATGTATGTAAATAAAATTCAATTTGCGAAATGACGAAATCGATTTATAATTGCCATGCAAAATGTATTTATCTCGAACTATTTTTCGAATAAATGCACCTAAGCGGTAGCTTAATATGATAAATACCATCACGAGTTTTCCTTGCAGTCTTGTTATTTCGGTGTTTCTGCATCATGATCTAAGCAAGACCTAGCACAAGCAATATATATAGCGCGTTTCCAATACACGTCCCATTAATCACTTATAGTTTAATGCTCCTTAGGATAGCTATACGAAAACGTGAAAGTACATGTCATTTATCATATTTAGGCTACTCTGACTAAGAAATAACACGCTTGAATCGATTCGGCCAATCAATAGCTGCCGAAAAATAAAAAACGTGAAAACAAATGTGAAAAAATTAATTGCTTCTAAGCAAGACCCTTTTCGCCAACGAGAAACATGTTGGCCATATAGAATAGAGGACAGATAATTGAGGATATACTATTGAGGACGGTGGTTATATGTAACATTCATGCATCAAATGTATGCATCAAATATGATGCATAAAACAACGTTATAGGAAGCTTGAGAATGGAAAGTTCATTTACTGTTGCATAACTAAGCAACTAGAAACGAAAACTGTCGTGCAAAATAAAAGCTGGGCTACGTTGGACCTATAAAAGAAGAAAATGATTTCCAAAAAACGCAATTTTTAAATGTTATTCAACTTCACAAAAGAAATTAGTCCAATAATGTTGCAATTCCAATGAACTGCAAACACACGTTTGAATAAATATTGAAAACAGAAATTCACATGATCTAATTTTCCACAAATTATCTGTATTTATCAGCGGTTCTCAAGAACAATACTGTGTTTGTCTAGTAATAGGATTTGCAATGGGTCTACCTAAGTTATTTATTCCTACGGTCAGATTCAAAAGATGAAAAATTTCGCATGTAATTTTACATAAATGCTCACTTGGTATATTTTTGTATTTTTGTAATTTTCATTATAAAAGATGATGGGTTAGCAGTGAGCTCGTTTTAAAAGAATTAATTCGCGCTAATTAAACGGCATGAATATAATTAGGATTAAAACTTCACAATTTCGAAAAACGAATTACATTTACCACAATTCCGAAATTAACCCACAATGCATGAGAGTGAAATACGGTAGATTTTTTGTTCCTCTAACACAATACGTTTTTCTTAATAGCATTTCATGATATTTAAAAATACATCATCAACCAATGTACTAGGACACAAAAATGGTGTTTTGCGATGACATTTTATTACGAAATGCTGCAAATAGCTAGAAATGGCTTTCTATCGGCTTTTTTCTTGCTCTTACTTCTTCTGTCTAAGAAAAATAGAAAAAAACTTTTTAGGAATGATTCTAGTTCGGGTAACGCACTTGAAACAAAGACGTCAAAGAGGTAAACGAACATATATATATAAAAGGACTGGAGGACAGTAAAGAACAAGAAAAAAAAGAACTATCTAAATTTACTGACTCATGAGTTTTCTTGTCATGGACCTGCCACTGGGATTTAAGACAATATTATTGCAACAAGCTGCGGTCAACCATGCATGGATGCGTCTCAGCATATGACATCAGCTGTCTGACCAGAACCAAAAACTTCCTGGCGAAACGCTTTTCCATTGCAAACAATGACAGCTTTGTGGTAATTGTGACAATTCCATAGGCAGCATTAGTTAAAAATAAATTTCGCAATGCTCAATCTTGTTTCAGTAACGTGGTCAACTGTGCTTAAAATAAACACAGTCTTAGTCAAACAAAGCAATAAATTAAAGTTTAGTAAACATAAATATGAATTTTTCAAGTAATATAACATTTTCATGTCAAATTACTGTATAATAGAGTTGATAACATCGCTACTTCAACAAAATTTCATATGGAAACTTCCTGACATTAGACATCACATTTTCTGCAAATTGATTAGAATAATTATTTTACACTTGCAGAAACTACAAAATTTTCCGCCGTAAAGATTATTGGGAGAAAATTTCATATTCCACAAGTTACCAGTGTTTACCTCAAAATCTTCTCTCGGAATACATTTTGCGGGAATCATTTAGAATCCCTTCGTAAGATTTTATACATTTACATGTATATGTGAATTTCTCTATCCCTATTTAACACTTAATGTAAATCTGATATATATGCACATCAAATAAAAGCCACGATAACTTCAGAAATAGATATCTCTTGCGAGTTTAAGCACTGTACATATTTTATGGACTTGGCAAGGCATTCCCAAGACAGATTTAACCTAACTGTACCGAAATAAAACGAAAGACGATAGCTACATTTAAATATAGCTTGAGGTAGACGCTGAATTGAAAATATGTAAGAGAAACTGGAATTTTTAAATAACTATCTCACCAATATGACTTCATAAATGCGTTGACTATGAAATGTTTGCCAACAAGTGCATCAAGTTGCGACGAGGAGAACGAGAAAATCCCAAAATAACCGGAATAAAACTTAAAATAACTCGCGCATTTATAAAAAGACATCAGTGACTGAATGTGGATATTTTTGGCTGAAAAAAATTAAATCATTGGAACAACCTCAATGTTACAGTGTTAAAAACTGTCAATACACCGATTCTCCGATTCCAAACCAAAAAACGTTTGATAAGTTAATAATGTATTTTGTCTAATTTATTGGAAATGATTTTTTATTGCAACATTTAGCAGGTTTTCAATTTTTTTATTGATTAAAGAAATACTGAATTTTTTTCCATTGGGATACTTATTTCTTGTGTCTCTGATTTCAGCGTTTCATGATACACAATTACAAACGTTTTCTGATTTTATGATTCTAAGGAACGAATATCATCGACATGGATTTAAAACATCTTATGTTTGGGAAGATTAATCTTAGATTTAATTAATAGGAAAGTGCCAAGCATGTGAAAAGTAAAAATGAAGAACACTCGTAGAAAATTTTGTTTAAAAATACAAATTTAACGGAATTCCAGGTTGCGTAAGCAGATGAACGTTTGCACACGTTGTGAAAAATATAGGATTAAGAGATCAAATTTATTTATAACATACCTACAACGTAATGCTGCACTGAGACGCAATTTTGCAGAAACGCCGGTATAAATGCAAAAATGCTTCTATGTAGAAAATATAATATATGAGACTTGGCAGTGAAACGTATTTTAATACATATTTCGCTAAATATAGCCAATTTTACACGCAAACGGTGTTGAATTGCATGTACACTAGGAAAGAATAAATCGGTTTTCAGTTAATCTTTGGGAAAATCGAGCACATGTTATGACAAAAAGGGTTCCCACTTAAGCTTCGGAAGCTGCGGCACAAAAAAAACTTAAATTGTTTTCGATTTGAAAACAGGTGGGTTTACAGGATAATTCAAATACACTATGAGAATTAGGATACGTACGCATAAAAATAACGTTGGATTGAATATAGCTAGGACGAAGATGCAATCGAAAGTTACATTTTGTTACCGCAACATTCCTACGTATTCGTTAAAACAATACAGGGCATTGTCCTTTAAGCCACATGAAAGCCTATCTGTAAAGCCACCAATCTAATTAAAGTTTGAGCATGCATGGGTTATTGCTAATTACTACGTGCCAAAGCAACATTTAAAGGCTATATCTATTGGAGAAACTAATTCAAAACGTGGGGTTGGGTGATGGAGAAACGCTAAAGCTGCACAATCGCTAGAAAATCTTCAAGAGCAATAAACCTAACGAAAACAGCGTATTACAATAGGTTACTAATGTTTAATTAATGATTACTAATGAATAAAGTCCTAATTACAAATGCTTCATGTTAAAGGTGAAAAATTAAGCGATCAGATTGCAGATCTACTTTGAAGCCCATACCGCTTAACTTGACAAAGTCGCTCGGATTTCTAATTAGAGCGCCATTATTTTTGAAAATTAGTGTTATATTGTTACACTTACACTGAGAAGATGGTCGGTTACGTTTTCTAAAAAAATATAAAAAAGCAACCCATCTCCCTCGTTTACCGAACAAACATTCGAACTTCCTAATAGGCTATTGCCACCATCTCCGCAGGAAAATTAAGACTAAACGATATTGGCGAGATTGTAAACGTTGCGCATTATTTTAAATAGCCCCATAAAACCAACTTTGAATATAATGGATTTTTCTGGAAGAATTAGTGCGCTTCGTTAAATGAATACATTTAGGGACAGCGGCTTTTCCTTTTAGGAAACTGAAAATAATTAGGGATTTAAACCGTTGAAAGGTAATTAGTCTATAAAGCAATAAATTTCAGGACCGTCCTTTCGAGCTTGTCGTTCTATACACAAAAAGGCGATATAGCTGCTTCATCCGTTTGAAATTTTTATAAATGGATTTGACTCAACGAAGCCCGGCAATGTTGGCCACTATTGATTACAGAAATGCTGCGCATCAAAGGTGTTAAAATGTATTCTCATAAATATAGTAATGTTGGGGGAAGTGCATGGTTTTCTCCACACGACCAGATGTGATGATGAATGTCGTCTGCGGTTTTAATCTTCCGTTTTTCTGATGAGAATCCATCTCTCTAATCGTCCAAGTATCGGAAAATCCAGAATGCGTAACAAGAAGCAGAATCGGCAGCAGCCTCTTTTCGTGCGATTAGGCGGAAGTGAGTTGAAATGAAAGGAAATGGTTGATCAATCTATCATTTCAAAGTTATATACAATACAGTATATACAAAACACCAGCCTAATACGTGGTGTTAGGTACCGAGATCCATAAGGGTCTGAATTAAATATGCTGATGTTTATCACACATTTTCAAACTGTTTTGGATGCAAATAGTTGTGCGAATTTAATACATCAGCAGGTATTTGTACGTGTCATTTTGTATAAAACAATGAAATATAAGTCGCGCACTTGCATTAAGAAGTTAGGATTTACTTTAAAAAATATACTAAACATTTCGTTATACTAATGTATGGTTATATTCAAAATGTTGTTATTAATTAACAGCACCATTTCGAATATGATATAAATATCATTGATTTCTGCGAAACCATGCAGTTTATTATTGATTGCAAGCCTGCATATGAATGGGCATACGGTAATTTTTACTCTCAAATGAAGACGAGATTCAAAATTATGGTACATGTATATCGTTTATGTCATCGAATACATTTCATCATTTTGAATTGCAGATGCTTGTTTCATTAAATTCTCCTTTTGAGAAATGTTCGACCATGGTATCAACATCCCACGTGCGGTGTTCATCAATGGACTATTAGATTGCCTCGTATTCCGGAGTAATCCATTAGCAGCACCTGGCCATATTGCCACACTTTACAAAACCTCGCTTTCTTCGGCATCATTAAAGGTTTCAATGGATTGAAAGAGAACATCAACATAACGTACCGTATCTATGGTAGCAAGTGGATGTGCTGAATGTCAATTTCATCGTTTTAAAGCATAGGCTATTCGTATAAAAGACTCATTGATTCACGTACATTTATTACATGACAGATTTGAGACTTAAGATCAAATGTCCTTTGATACCTCCGCGCTGCTTAAATAGACATGACATGGCCAGTGGTGTCACCTGCTTTATTCACAGGCATGTAACGTAGAGTAAAAGCTAATGAAGCTAACATCCTATTATTCAAATAAACCCTTAATGACATTAATATTCATACGTTGGCTTGCGATTTCCTTGTATATACAAGTAAACAGCATTCATATAAATAGAATGGCTAACATACTTATTCATATATTTAGGATTATTATATATGTTTGTTTTGTATTCAGTCGCTGGGTTGTACAGTACAAAAGACATTAGGACATAACGGACTTCATTTTAAAGACGTATCGATCCTTCTCATTAATTTGTAAAATTAATGAGAATTTAAATACTTAAGTAAGGTATTAGATTTTATGATAAATACATGTATTTTCCATGGATAACTTTCAAAGATAATTCACAAACGATAGAATCGATATATCGATTTTTCTTTAATGTTACAAATTTAACGTAAAATGAAAAGATACTGAAATAGCTCAATTACAAACCCTCTTATAGCTATTTATTGTTATTACAAATAGCACACAATAAGATACTGATAATTAAGAAAATTTCATTATACAGTATTATGCGGAGTGTAAATTAATTGACCAGATGTACAACTAGCATTAACATTATGCTATGTTATCGCTGATAAATTAATCATGGATATATGATTTTATTAAATAAGGTGCATTAAAGAATACTGAATAGAACGTAGTTTATGGACTTTCAAAAAGGGAAGTATAATAGCTGTGAGACAGCTGCCATTCATACTATTGCAGATGTACATGTTTGCGACTAATGATATAATGTTATTGCAACATTAATCAAGCGTTTAATGGAATTTAAAATATAAAAATAATATATCACTTACTAATTGAGGTTTTTCTCAAACATTGACATCCTAGTTCTGGCACTTCTGGCATAAACGGCGTCTGGGCAAGCAAGCTTCTTGATAATATATTCGTCTTTTTCGTGAAGTTCTCGAATTCAAAGCTGCGACTGCTAATCTGAAATAGAAAACATACGTCAGAAAATAAATATACACCAAGTTATACAATCTGATCAAAGGAATTATGCAATATCTTCACCTCGATATTTTTTGTGAGGGTTAATGACAACACTTCATACAAAATGTGCCTTACCCATCCTTCAATGTAGATGTGAGGCAAAAATGTTTCAAGGATTTTCCAGGCCTATGTTTTATTAAAACCTTAACAATGCCACATCTGATAGAGGTCTAACAAATTAGCAAACGGTAATGAAAGATATTCTTTATTATTTTATTTTTAAACAAGAACTGAAATAGAAAAAAACATTCTGATCACGCTGCATGCGACCAGCATGCGTCTTGTTTATGATTCAAATATGCACTTCATATCTGACTAGAAGAATACAATACAAAGATAAGTAGCTCAAGTTCTAGTGGAAGAGCGTTGGCAGTGTCTGAGCCTGCAACAAAATCCACACACTGAATGGCTATATGCTGTCAGCATCAATTTCCAGTCGTCATTCGAGCATTCCAAGCATGAACATCAGAACGACTTTCCATGGAAGACAGTGTCACAAGAATGTCAACTAAAAGTGCAAGCCCAAAGACAAGAGGCGATCGTTCTTGAAGAGAAACATCTCGAAGAGCCAACAAAACATCCCTATACTGCATGCATCGATTTACAAGGCATGAAGGCTTGTTAAATAGGCTATGAGCATCACGAAACTAGCCGGATGCAGATGCAGGTCACCGTGAAAAACTAGGTTCTCTAACCCATCAATCCTAAAGGATCAGCGAGATGTACGAGATGCGGATTGACTTCTTTAAAGTCTAAGATTTAGTATGGAAGCAAAGCGACAACATTGCACTTATAGATGGTAAGAATTGCCTTTGTGAAACCTTCATAATAAGGATTGCGCAATTGATATGGTGACCTAAATGGCAACAACGAGTAAAATGTTAAAGTCAAATACTAAACAAAGTAAGTCTAGCATAAATAATTCATTTGAAATGGTAAATCTGACAGTTTTAGACTTCGCTAAAATATTCATAATAAATAAGATAGGATACAAAACATCTAAAATACGATATTAATAATTATATGCCTTGTATTGCTCTAAAAATATGCTATGTGTTAAAGCGACCCGTTAAAAATAGGTCAGCAATAATGCAGAAATAGCTGTGTTCAATGAAAAAATAGCATAAGGAAATTTAAAAGAATGGCATATATGTTCTCGGAAAAACAACAGGAAGGGAGAATGTATATGGATACGTCTTTCCTATCACTGGCTAAGCCACAGCCAAACCTATCACGAGTTTCAGCTTCTAAACCAATGCTGGAACGCTTTTCACAAACAAATCCATACTTCGAGAAAAAAATAGAAATAGAAATAACAGAAATGCAAAGACAGAAGTCCAAGGGGATTGAGAATTCCCAATTAAGGTCTCAACATGTGCGCAACCGCCATACCAACCGAAATGTTTTATTCATATTAAAGCACTGCGATAAGAGAAAACGTCATCCCGATATTGTTTTGATTGATTATTAAAGTTAGGATATCCTCTTCACAAAGAATTCATCTAGCTTCAGATAACGGCAGTGCGTACATAATATGGATTAATTTTATGTAATGGCTGTCAAACGAGGAAAGCCGTGTCAATTCCGATGCTAAATATTGCTCAAATACGCATTAGAGATTTCAAAGAAGAAAATTCCAACAACAAAAGGCCTCGAAGTCATACATGAATTTTCAGAATGAACTAGCTAGGCTTGAGTTAAAAATTTTGAAAGAAAAAATCGGATGCAATGCGACAGAACATTGATTCACTATCTTACTTGATATACTGTATATCTGCAGTATAATTCGATATAAATGTAATTAAGAACAAGTTAACTCGAAAGCTGATGAAATTGAACGAAATGGAGGAAGTCACTAAATAACCATTAATAGTAAGCGACTTAATTAATCAAAAGTCAACATTATTTGTTGACATTTGATCCTGTATCACTGAATAATTCATTGCATACCTGAAAGAGTTCTTTGGTTGCAAGGTTTATCAAACCAAAAAAAGCGTATTTACTGTAGGACAATTTTAAGACCTGTAGACACCCCTTACACAAAACTACGAATTGTAATTAAGTTGATATAATAATGTAGAATTGACGGTAATATATTATCACTATCCACGTGTACTTAAATATGGAGAGTACAACCACTTAACATATAATATCGTGAACATGCTTCTTAAACATATGAAATATTTGTTTGGACAAACACGTATAAAACATTTAATGAAGTAATAGAAAATTTAAAAAAATATTGCTTTCATAGCTTGCGTAAAGTGAAACTGTTACCAGCGCATATGATAAAATGACAAAAACCTTTTTCAGCACGTTTTGGATGTTAAAGTACACATCGCTGATTTCAAATTGCTTGGTTGCCAGTTAAAAGAAACGTAACACTGGAACATTTACAAGGCATATCGGTTTAGGGCAATCTATAATACAGTAATGATTTTTGATATTGTAATTTCTAAGCAATCGATTATCACAGCTCATGTCAATGTCTTTAGACAGATAGCACGTTTATATCCTTCGGTATTACGTTTAAAAATGCAAAACATAGGGACCTTTAAGGTTAAGTATTCAAAAAGAACTGGATTCATTTCGGTAATAAAAAGTGGAATGATAGAGCGACAGCCATACCCTGCATAAGCCAAGTTAGAAACAATAGAAAAGGGAGGATGGCAAATAGTAAAAGGCGAAAAGCAATAAAAATTAAGTAAGGAGGCGGAAAATTGCGTAATAAAAAGACATATTAAAGCTAAGTAAGAAAATATGACTCCCGCGTTTAACGCTTTTTTATCGATGCCAGGGTCCAGAGTCACAAAATAAAAATTACCATGATAATGCATATCTGCCTAAAATCTCCTTATTATTATGCCTGTATATATATACTGCATATTCATGTACATGAATATACAATAATTTAATTACTAATCAATAATTCTGTAGATAAAAATGTTGGAAACCATTTCTATACTAATTATCAAATGTCTGCCTTAGCTACAAACTGACGGCGTGGCGCAAGCATACAGCAAGGTTATTAAAGGAACGTTTTCACATTGTTTCTAAAATATTGCTATTCATTAGATCTCTATTCACAGATGCAATACTTAACAAAGCCATTGTAAATCCGAGTAAGGAGAACTTTTAAAGAAAACCTCCGAACGTTACTTGACTGTTTATAAATACAATGTAACTATGAAAAAAATACGTAATATTTATTAAATTAGATTATTCACCGATAATTTCTGTTTAACATTTAGGAATACATGTATTTTTATGTAACTATTCTCGCTATCCATGCACTCAATTAAAAAAACAAATGCTTCTGCAAGGATTAAGACATTCTGCTAGACATTTGGACTTAAAGAAGACTTATGCAGGAGAAAAAGGATGCCTTGTTGAACCATATTTTTATGGTTTTAATGGTTTTAAGCGCAACAAATTATTTTGATTTCTCAGAAATTACCATTTATTTGTGGATGACAAAACATGAAAATTCTAGGAATTTACGATCATTCGCAAAGTGTTTCTTGGAAATACATACAGCACATGATTAAACAACACAAAGAAAGACGTTGTACATGTATTTCTGCATTCATACATGTATATATGCATATTTATATAAAACATATTCATGCTCGAACATTCTTGCGCACGGGCCTGAAAGCAAACATTGTGAAATGGACATGAATAAAGGTTTTTTTAATGCTGAACCCATAGAATCAAGTAAGAAGCAAATTTGAAGAACCTGGACATTAATGCACTGCCACATGAGAAGACGGTATTTTGAACATTTCTTAGGGTGCAATACGCGTGGCACATACAACGTTATGGGAAATATCGATTAAAATGTTTCACCAAATCCTCGTTCCTTTTCCTGATTAAAAGTTAATGGCCTTAAACGTTTGAACAAAACAAACTAGTGCTATCTATATTTTTCACGAACCTATTCTGTTGTTTCACTTCATTTGATGTAATGGTGATTTTCTAGTACTACACAATGATTTGGAACCCTACATGTAGGCATGTACATGTTTAAATGCATATATATAAACGATTACTAGATTAATGTGAGAAAGGGAGACCACTCACTAATAATTTAAATAATGTTTTGTATGTGTATAGTATTCAACAATTCGCTAACGCTGTATATGCATGTACATTGTAACGGCATAGAAAAGAAGTTTATTTTTTTATGGCAATGGAATATTACTGTGACTGCTACTGTAGATATAGATGAAAGTTTATTAATTTATGACGGTAAGAAGTAATGTACTAAAACAGGGATACATTCACGATTTGTTGACTTGTGGGCAAGGGTATGCTTAGTGTATGTGTACAATAAATTTGATACTGCACAATTCGGAGGCATGGGTGTTTAATGTAGGTTTTCAAAATTTGTGCACAAGGCGATTTCTAAGGCAGAAATCTAGTTCAATAACTATAGAGGTGCAATACCAATCTAAAAAGATTTCATCCGGCGATCAACTTTCAAAACACGCCATAAATTACGTCAAGAAAAAAGTGGGTGGGTAGATGGTTCAAACGTTGATGAGCATTGACAATTTGAGTGGGTGTTTTCCAAAAAGGTTGACAGCTTTGCGATTTAAAAAAATCTTGGGTCAATACGGCTAATGCCTCCTTTTGTTGGTAATGATAGGTGAAGTGAGTCAATACTCTTTGAGTTGGGTGCACGTCCTACCCAACTGTGTGAATGTGTCTTCATCATAAAATAATATGGTTGCGATAAATTGCAAAACAAAATTTGAGGGACGTAAAGATTTTGTCATCAGATCAGAGGATATACTTTCATTTTTTTAAAAATGAATAATGCAATATTTTTAATATTTATTCAGAATTAGACCATAGATATGTAGTCAACATGTACATTTAAGTCGATAAAATTCAGATAGCGTTTTTAGAATGTGACTGAAATTACATGCAGTTTTAAAAAGTGGGTTCTTGAGGTTTTTCAAGCGAATTCTGCCCTATCATTATTTTATTAATTTTTAAGCAAGCTTTCCAACATGCAGGTTGTTTCGAAATGGTCAACACAAATTTCGTGTAAATTCCTGGAAAACCACGCGATTTGGATGTAAGCAGCGCGAATCGTTTGGTTTATATCCAATTTGATTTCAATGGTTAAGAGGTTAAATTTCGTTTAACGCAATCTGCATGCTAAGTACGCAAGTTTCCTATTTGTCTTAAGCGAGAGGAAAGTCAGCAGCAGCTTGCACTTTGAGGGTTTATACCTCAAAACAGCTGGCAATTTTCGATCATATTCGGCGTTATGAAAAATAATTAGCAATACCGGCAATGCAAACATTGCAAGAGATAAACAATTTTACGATAGGAATGGTTTGGAATTGTCGTCCCAGAACGCAGAAGCCATCATCATTACGGGGCGATATAGGGTGAAATGCCCTGATTGATTTCGACGTTGCCATTTTTATTTGTAGGCACACTCACTTCTGTTATGAATCTTCAGGGCTTGTCTTTACTTAGCACTTCAATAGCAAGCCAGTGCTGCTTGAAAATTAAGGGAAGCAAGCGTCTTCTGTTTCGTCTTAATAGGCTATAAAATTGCCATGAAAAGAATAAGCAGCCGTCTTAGATAGTAAAGATTTTATTATTAAGTTTTCCTGACAAATTGCCCAGAACGTTTGCAGGCAAAGCGATCGCCTGCCTAATTATTGTTTCGCTGTATTCATAACCTTCAATCAGCTTGACAAATTTTTGCGGAGCCCTTTTACGCAGCCGGCTTATGATTAGTGATAATATGAAAAAAGGATAATTACCAGTTGTTTTATTCATCAATTAAGTGTTATATAGGATCGCACGTTTATTACGGAAGATGTGTTACGAGCAGCTAAAACAAGGCAAAAGAAGAAAAAAAAACAGGGTGGAGCCGGGCAAATGTAAAATGAAATAAAACTCGAATAGTGTAACAATAGAAAAATTCCAAGAATGCAAGCTTAAAGTGTGAAACAGCAAAATCCTGCAGAAACCAAAATACCTCGCGGTAGAACAAACAAAAAAGCATCGCTTATAAAAAAACAATTTGCTGCGATGAAGCCGAACATTTAGTTTGAAAAATGATGCAGTTCGCACACGTTTTGAATTAAGAGCAAACACTTTCAGACGAAGTCAGTAAGCCAGTTTACAGCTGAGCCAGAAAAGCTTCACTCCTTTTTCCGTCTCAGCAAATGAATAACTCAGATGACAATTCGTTATATAATCGCAAGTTTAGGGTATCTCAAAGGCGGCCACCTGCACATTCGCATAAAGTTTTATCGTGAGCCAACGAACAAAGATGGCATTAAATGTGCAAAACAACAAAGACTTAAAAGAAACCACAAAACAGTATGGTCGGAATAAAACAGCATTGAAGACGAAATACATTTACATGTATTACGCATGACAAGATTCAGCCTTTAGAGGGAGATGATGTGATTTTATATTATTTTTAGAGACAACCTAGAAAGCCATAAAAAACAATAGAAAAACTACAAAATTTTGTGTCTAAACAAAACAAAAAAACCAGTCAAGGCAAAAATAGAAAGGGGAATAAATGAAAAAACTTAAGCGAATCAAACTGATCAAAGATTTAACAGTTTATCCATTAAGAAAAAATCAACGAAAATAACTTGCAAACTTGTTATGCTACATGTATGTGATATCGTATTCTTATACTAAAGGAATTTTGTATGACACTGTCAATTCCGCGATTATTGAAATGTCCTTTTTTAGTAATTGTTTTTAGCAATATTAAACTAGGAATCCCCTGACTTTATGGGAAAAAACTAATTACTACATTGATCAAGTAGTAACATAAAAAATAATTGATTTTCACTGTGGCTACACATAAGAAAAAAACTAAATAGAGTTTAACACAGTATGGTACCAAATTCACTACAAATTTTCAATCATCTAAACACCTATCTAGATCTAGATGTTGCCTTCCCAGTTAAAATTTCCATTAACGCAACATTAAATTTCACCAGCAGATAAAAGCTTCATGTATAAAATCAATAAAAGCAACAACAGTGCGATCCCCCTTCAAGATGGCGCTGCCATGATGCGAAAAGTGGTCTCATGTAATTCAGTTATTAAGTGCTGTGCACAGCTGCATTTCAGCTATTATAAACAGAGAATTACTATGCAATGTGAGCATACAAACTTCAGCGGTGTTTTGAGGGAACGCCTTATCAAATCAGTAATCAAAAGTAGACTGCTGGTTCAATAAGACGCAGTCCTACCTCCTCCATAATCTAGACATACATATATATATTTTAAATACAAGCTTGAGGTAAAAATAAGGGTATTAACCCTTAACAAAATTCTCTGATCGTCTGCTTTTTTTCAAGATAGAATGAGATAATTTCTAGTTTGCCAATGAATTTTTTCAATATTTACGTAAAGCAAGTCTAAATCAAAATTAGCTTTCTAATGACCTCTTTGACCGTTCTAAAATTGAAAGTTCACTGTGAACAAGCGACATAGGCGGGTAATATGCTGAAGTTAAAAAAAACCCGTTGAAATCATAAAAAATGACCTTAGTGATTTAGTAGTAGGAAGAAAATTATGCAGGCGATATGCTTTCAATAACTAGTTTGAGCATTTTAAGCGAATCTCCAAGCGCCAACTTAGTTTGGTGTGCACAGAAAAACAAAACGCTGGAATTCTTAACATTTGCTATTCACATCCACATTCTTTCCTCTAGAAATCTTAGTGAAAATAAGATTAACCGAATCTAATACGATTCCTTTTTTGCTTCTTTCCAATAACTCATTCACGATTTTAAGCTTTAACATTAATTTGACGTCAAATTTAAATAAATTCAGGCTTACCAAAGACATCGCTTTTACATTGCTGTGCATGACTTATATCCAACTGTCATTTTCTGCGAACATTCCTTTTGACAACAGCCTATACGCATTATATTTTTTATTTTCCACTTTTTTATGGAACAGTTTTTTTGTTAATCTGATGGTTTCAACCATATATAGCGCCACTCTCCTCGATTTTTTTTCTATTTTCTTCCTTTGCAAACACTAGAAAAAATAAGATTGGGCGTAAATACGCATCATCAGTGAAACGTCCATTCTCCTCCCTAAAGAAAGCTTGCTCATGCATCCCATTTGACACACATGCAAATACTTTTCCAACCCAAATATTCAAGTAGCTCTCTAAAATATATTTTTTATACTTTAATACGCAAATCCGGACCGAAAACGTGGTGTTATACAGTGACTGTCCCATATTCATCTTGTAAAGACGCACAATGTACATTATAGGCTGCTACATGGTGTTTCCGATTTTTATTTTTACACCAAAAGCTTTCATGCATTTTGGTCTTTACAAAAATTTTCAAGTCAAGGCGTTTTAATGAATGCCTGCTTGTTTTTTTTGTAACTGTCAATGTATTTTCACTTTAAACATTCACTTTAAAATGAATTTTTAATTATTACATCATTGAATTTATTTTGAATTGAAATAAGTTTCTCAATCTTCGTGCATTTCTCAATGCATTTACTTGACATATGGACAATTTCAGATTCAGACTTTATTTACAATATAAATTATAATACACGCAGAATTAAAAGACAATAGCTAAAAACGTACCACATGCAATAAAATGCTATTCGTTTAAAAACGATGAAAATGCACGAGAGACACACGAAGAGATTAAAACCTAACCTATCCTTGACGTTACTTTAAGGGAAAATATTTTAGATGCATATTCATGTACCACCAAATTTGTAAATTATATCTTATTATATAATATTTTTAAATGACAGGCAGTTAAATATGTTTAAGGAGTACGTAGTGAGAAGTGACAGACGTAAATATTTTTACATAAGTCAATTGAAAGTGTTCTTTGATATTTGTTATAATTCCAACAGTTCAATTGCAAATATTCCATCATACAATGCCTGCATATTTGGATGAATATTTCTGTACTTATATATTCTCTTAACGTTGTATCACAAACACAGCAAGAATGCATTCTTAAGACTGAGCCAAACGAATGCCCACCATGCACAAAATTACACGTATATTTTTGTTTAAAAACTCATCATAATTACTAAATTTATTTTTCCCTCTAGAATTGGTCGTCAACAAGGGTTTAAGCTTTGATTTATAATATGAATTTGTCCCGTTTATGTTTAAGAAAAATTAAGATTATTTTAAATATGCCCTAACGGGGCTTTACAGCATAGCAACCTTCTTCGATTTTTATAACGTACATGTATAAATAAATCGGGCGTTTTGGAATTTTAAACCAAAGCTAAAGCCCAAGTGGGCAACCAATTATACATTGAGGAAAATAAATTTAGCGATTATAACAAGTATTTGAAGCAAAAAGTACAAGTAATTTTTTGCATGGTGGACATTCTTTTGGCTATGCCTTAAAAATGTATGACAAGTACAAGTAACAATGTACAACAACCGTTTGACTATTAGGGGTTACATACCCTATGAGCCAAGAATAAATAGTAGCAGTCAAGTACAAACGAAGAAATAATAAAATAAAATAAGAAATACTTCAGTCATCAACAACAGTCAACAAAAACTCTACATCAAAACATAGTGAATGGATTCAAAGAGATAAGAGATATAAGGCTGGAACCCAGTTTTCATAGAGAACACCTTAATTTTGGCCTTTACTGGGGTTCCAGAGCCTAAAGGAACAAGTGGATACTAAATATACATGATGAATAAGAATACATCCTTGGAGTCCGAACGTTTATGGTTAATTTGTGGAGACTTGTATGTTTGAAGTCAGCTTAGCAAAGTTAAGTGCGAGCCGATAAGTGATCCACAGCAAAGGTCCGTTAAGCGTGGTGAACAATGCCTTGAAATCGACCAACTCACTTGGGGAATATTGTTTTCTGAGTCTTAGCGTAATTTTTAATATGATCTCTGATTGGCATAATGAGTATTAATGGGACCAATCAGGCCTACCTCTCATTCATAGTGGGCACTGGGTGGTTAAGTCAGAAAAAAAGAAATGGGATATTAGATTGATATAATATGGGTTAGTTCTTATTTGGATCAGAAATCTCTTTAAGAAAAGGAATATGTAGAAGAAAGTAGTCCCAAGCGGATAAGGGGAATTTGAGAAATCCCTTGTTGTGAGAATAATTGGTTGAGTTGTGGATTCGCTCGTTTTTGTTTCGGGTATAAACTTAAACTCAAAGTGCTTGTATTTCAAATGTTAAATAAAACGTAAAAGCAGAGCTAAATTATCTTTACAGATTGGCAGCATTTTGTAGTGATGGCCATCTGATGGTTTCCGGGCAAGACTGATTGATTCTTATTGAAGAAATGGATTTTCTTCAAGATTTGATCAATATAGCTTTCGATGAGTACGAAACTTGCGAGAAGACTCATTCTTTGTCCACTATAAACTGCGATGACAAAACTGATTTCCCAAGTAGCGAAATGAAATGCAGACTGGAGTAAAGTTCAATAAACATTTGTCATCGGAATACAATCGAGTATGATCAAGAATTAATGGAGTTAGATAAAAGCATTGAAACTTGAAACTAAAATTAAAATAAATGTATATTGAATTTGCAATTTATTCATTGTTAATGCATTGCAAAATTACGACTAAGAACTGGCTTATGTGAATAAAGTTTCATTACCGTAATAACACTTTACTAGAACGAGTTATGTGCTTGATTTACATCTAGCTACAGAATATGCAGAAATTATGGTAAACGTTTGTAACAAACAAATGAAAATTAATATATGCTTGCTAATTGGAGTAATTTAATACATTTTAAAAATTCATAGGTTGATGTAGTACTCCCATTTACCCCATGGCATATCCTTGCTGACAGTAGGGTACTAAGTTGTACTGAATTGAATTTTAAGCCGTCAGAAAATGTTTTGTATTCCTTAGCGAATGGAATTTCGCACGCACAGAAGGACTCAAACGGAACTTAGCTAACATGTCTCTACAAATTACCTAGCCTTAGCTACACCAAGCTTGACCTAATCGCATCTCCCATCAGCCGAACCTGATTACTTCTTCCTTATTTTTTAAAACCTTCTGTGTTGGACTGCTCCGAATTAAGCGTTATAAACATATGGAACGACAAAGTAACTTATTTCACAGTTTTTATTGTAATGCCGAATGATAAAATACCATACTACTTATAAAATATTGATCCTGCCTGTGATAAAGATACACGACGTTTAACAACATAATTATAGTGTATGGAGTCAGATTTTACATCAGATATTGAGCCAAAATGCTAATGTAAACATCATTAAGACATCGACCATCACCTGGACGTCTAGTGAACACGACGCGCTGGGTCACTTCAGGAAACGTTTCTCTCAGGCCTTGCTTAACTTTAAGGTATATGTGTAATTTTCACAAGGAGAGAGACAAAGAAGGTACGATGAAAACTTCGTTTAGCAGTAAAATCAATGACCGCGCAGGAAATTGAATAGGAAATAAAAACTAAACCATGAAATGTCTCTCTCCCTTTCTCATAGGGTATCAATTCGAATTCATGGAAAATCAGTGGATACAACCTCCCACATTTAGGGCAATTTAAGGTTTCGCTGACCATACAATCATGAGCCACATTTCACAAAATATTTTAAAAAACAGGTTTTTTATAGTTACTTTGCAACCATTCAACCGTCCACCATTTCAACTATGCTACATGTAGTATAATTATTGCTTTCCTTGTGTAATTAAAGTTGTTTTGACTTAAGTCAGAAATCATGCAAGCTTTGTTATTGCTTGGCGTTGAAAGACAAAGCCAAGTAAGGCCAGAAAAATTGATTCAAATCTCCGAGGTTTACCTGCAATAGTCGTGCTCGCATAGTTTGGAAACAAAATAGGAAAATTAGCTTTATATCATTTCTATATCATTCTATATCAGTTTTTACATCACCCTTAGATAATTTCCATAGTTTTTGTATGCTATAGTTTACAATTGGATTCACCCCGCAAAAAACTATCCCACTACACCAGTGGTCTGTAAACGGTTTTTGGTCGTGCACCCATATAAGCTTTCAACTAAAAAGTAGCACGCACCCCAAAGTAAGTTTCCATAAATAAATAACTTAATTTAATGGAAAGCGCACCACACTTTGGAAACCCTTGACTCATAATGTCTGTCATAAACATCATTAGATTAAAGAAAGGTAGTAATATAAATATTTGTATGATGGTGCTCCCCTTGATAGCCGCCCCTAGTTGACAGGTGAAGGGCCATGGGAATCTTATGTTTTCACGGGCAACTTGAATGTAAAACATAAGATATGACCATTAAAATAAGATGTTTTCAAAATGAGGAAACGACATACCGGGTCCCGAAAATAACCGTTTTCAATAGAAAAAAAGCGTCAGACGACCAAAAGGCGGCTATAATGTAATGGCCTAAAGGAGCAGCTTTTCCCATATGTTCTGTTCTTGTAAGTACGTATCAAATGGCGCCTTTGATGGCCAAAAGAAGCGGTAATGTGATTCCAGCCGATGTTCAAATATCCTGGAATTTGTTGACATAAAATAAATATCTGAAAACATTGAAACGCCCTGCGTGAGGTGGGGGGAAGAGGGTACAAAAGGCGGGCTTCAACAGTTTAAAATAAGCTCGATGCTGGGCGACGATAAATTTAGGAAGCCAAAGATGCCATTGTGGGCCAGAATTTCGATTTCGTATGACAAAGGTATCCCCAGAAGTGAGCGCTGCAGCGTGGCCCAACATAAACATCCTGACCTTTGTTGGTCACGTGTCCTGCCAAATGTTTCAAAATTCATTTCCGTCTGCGTGCGCAATTTCTTACAACAACAAGCGACGAACAGCATTTTACGAGACATTTGGGATATGTCCTTTTATGACAATTCTTTCAAATGCAGGGCAATGAAAGAGCAAGTCCTCATGGCGCGGGGAAAGGACGAGCCACACCGGATAAACAACGCGGATAAAATTAATCGCAGATAACTTTATAACGAAAATAGCATTTTATTATTTCGTGAGTCCACGAAAGGGCAATGTGAACGCCAATTTCTCTCTTCAATTAGTGCAGGATTTGAAAAGATCAAAACCAGACACAAAACAACCTGCACGACGAATCGGCGAACTCTTTCCAGGAGCAAATGAATGGCAAACTTTAGTTAAATCTTTCACATTTTACATGCATGGAGTAACCGTAGCTTTAACTGTTTATGTTAAGCGATACCCAGCTATGGTAACACGAACCAACTTGATTAAAGTGCATTACATATTAAGCTATGCGCTACCAATATATGCGGACTACGATATATTCAAATATACCTATTGTGTAGATCGAAAGCTTTATAAAGAAAACTACAATTGTTAAAATGCCCCTTAGCATCCAACTAATATTTTCAAATTATCATGCGCTACCACGAAAAAAATACGAAACGCATCAGCCAAACATGATGAAAATGTATTCCTTATAATACATGTATTACTAAACAGCACATTGAAAATTATAACTTCAAAAATTTCATTTTGTTCTAAAGGTTAAATGCTTGAAGAATTCTTTTAAGATTTTCAACAATATTTAGAAACAAAAAAACTGCTATGCCAGCCCCTAAATTCAATGAAATTTGATCGACATATTTATGAAATAAAGGTACATGCACAAGAGCAATATTTCCAAGTTTGAGGATACTCCATTTTCTAAAACAAGCGTAATTCAAAAATACTCGATGTTCCATTACATACCAAGAACTTTGTCAAAACGTTAAAATAATAACGATGTACGGTTTATTTTTTTTTGTTTTATTGGAAACGTAGTTAACAGAAAAAACAACATGAAAAATTGACGATGAATGCCTGTCAAAATAATTTATTATAAACTAATTCCAACTAATTAAGTTCTCTAAATTATGTTACCGACTAGAACGATACAAAAAGATAAACGGCAATAACCCTAGATTAAATCAAACTTTTGAATTTATGAAAAGTAATTTAACTAAAACGTAAGCCGATCGTTTATGAATCACGCTTGGTCGCAACACATTTTCTAAAATACACGCTTATTTCCCCCCCCCCCCCACGTCCCCCAACAGTATCTATCAACTATGGAAAATCAAACGCATACTTCCCTAAGCTCATTTGGAGAAATACGTTATCAAGACAGTCATGAAAAACATATACACGTGCACGACATTGGAAATAGTCGATAATTGTTTCGATACGCGACCTAAATGCAATGTCTGTCAGCCAAAACAAGAGCCATTCTCTTTTATAAGGCGAATTAAGAAACAGGCTTTGAAAAAGCTATGCATGAGTAAAAAAGAACATAGTTGGATTCACCCAGGCTGCAGAATCTCATTCTTTTGCAGTTTGGTTCGTTAGGGATTACCTTCATCATTACGTCTCGCTTTTTTCTACAGATTGGCAACTAATGACAGAAATCGCTAGATATCCTTCAGGAAAATACCTATTTAACAGTCTTTGCACAACCCACTAAACAACGCCCCCAAAGGCGAGCTAGAAAAAAACATTGACGGAACATGTTCTGCAAACTTATTTCCTAATTAAACGGACAAGACGTGATCGTAGTACGCGTTTATTTCTAACCGAATTGTGTTGAAAAATCAGTTCAAATATTCATTGGGTAAATTAAAGAAAACTTGTACAAATCTTCATTGTCAAATACAAGTACAGTAAATACTAGTGGTCCAAAGCAACTTTACAGTATGAAATCGATAAGAAATCGTTATCATTTCAGTTGCAAATTGTGCTGACGGTCACCCACAATAAGCATTCAAAAATATTTAAGTGTTATTTTGCAAAAGTTAATTTTGGCAAATTCAGTTGGTCAAATTTCAAACTCAACAGAATAATTGAACATTGTGTAGGTATATTTGCTAGTATTGAAATAAAAGTTACAGAGAATTTACAGAAATTGTTTGATTGTTTTTAACATTTAATTTCAAAGGCAAATATGAGAAAATAAACCTATTCTAGCCTAAATATGTAGGCAGAACGCGTTGGGTCATGAATGATTTTTTGGCATTGCATTAATAATTACAATGTATTGCTTCATAACTATTGTTTTGTTTTCATAAAAAATTAACGAATTAAAGGATAATGCTTCACACCACTGCAAAATCTTGGAATTGTATGCATTTCAAAGCTTTTCATTATGTATTGCATGTACGAATGATTTGCAGTGTACTTGTCTCGCCCAATTTACTCAGTTTCTGCTTGAAAAAAGCCATGGATTCGGTTTCAAAGTTAAATTGCCTTCTATAAAATGCACTGTACATTTGAGTAAAAGAACAATTCAGTTTTTGTTTGTTTAAGTTCAGAATGGAAGGAGAACATAAATAATCCCGGATTATATCTGTCACCTCTGCTGGAAAACAAATCGCATACAGTTCTTGAATGAAAGAAAAGTAAGAAATGCAGGGAAATTACCCAGCGAGTTCACTTTGTTCCGCTAGCCTCACAAAGGACTAATGATTTTCGAAATTTTAGACGACTGGTAATTTGAAGCATTAATGGGCTTAGTCCAATCCAAATAAAATCCGCTTTAGATTTTTCCAATCGCAAATGTGGTGAGAATGAATAGGGTGCAATTTGGCTTTCTTTGCTTCGCTATTCTGGGTTCAATTTTTAGTTTTTTTGCCCTTCGTTCATCTTCAAACTCTGCCCGTGCCAATCAGAGCTTCGTTTTTCTGTGATAACAATCGTTCCCCTGACAAAGACTACATAAGGACGATGAAAAACATCATTATTTTATAAAGCCTTACTCCAACCCACACAAGGCTTCAATTTTTGTGATGGAATGCAAAGATTTTTGCACTTCATCAAGGTCCTATTTACATTTCCAGATTATCTACGCTAGGAAAACCCATTGTTCTTTGTAATATATTTGAAAATATGCTTTCCCCATTTTAAGGACAAAGAAAAATTCTTATGTTAGGGTTCATGGACAATGAATAAGAAGAATTTTCTAGAAAATTAAATTCGTTTTTAACAAGATAAACTGTGCGACAATAACTTAAAAAATATGCCGATCCCATAACTAGCAATCAATGTTTTACAACTTTTAGTAAGGGTAGTTGTATTTCAAAATTAAAAATAAAAATAAATTCTGGGCATAATAATGATAGGTCTAATAAATTTATTATATTCCTCGCTTTCTTTTATGCTCGAATAAAACGCTATGTAATCTAATGAAACTATTTTTAATTAAACCAAACGTTTAATCGTTAAAAATGCAAATTGAAACAGTTTAAGGACATTTAGTATGCATTTAATAACAGCTTTTAACTTGCAGACAATCCATAAAAAGTCGTTGGAAAAAAAACCCTACAACAGTCAAACTACATGTAATTGCAGATGTGTTTAAGTAACGTTGAAGAAAAAAACCTGAAGAAAACCCACATGCAAGCATGTATCTTCAGAATTCCAAGTTATACTATTGTAAGAGTCGATAACGATGCAGTTTCATTTATGTAGTTTTTGCAAATATGGTAGCATTTTTCTACCCTAGCGCCTGAAAGTGGACTATCCATCCGAACTTTAAGACCAGCAGTGATTGCTTACCGATCTGCATGCACATCACTATCATGAAGGCTACACTCAGCATGGCTTGAAACGGCAGCCCCAGCACAATTTCCGATCAGCGATACAATCTGAAACGGAAGTTGTTAAGTTGCAAATGAGCATCGGTACACATACCCAATCAATTTTAGTCTGATACGCAACAATATCAACACTAGCAATCAATCAAACTGTTGCAATACGAAGACAACAGCGTAAAAAATAAATTGGTTAGTTTAATTGAAAAGATTCCTGACCAAAACCATGTGTGGACCGCACATTGCGCGGCTAGTACATGCTCTTTTACAAAGTAATTAAGGAAAGCAAAACCAAGCATATTTACTGTTCTTATTGTAAAGGTATAGTTATTAATTGATTGGTTTGTGTATAATGCATAATCTTATTCAAGTATTAGAAGAATTCTAAGATTAGATAATTTTGCACGATCCATTGTTTAAAATGTAATGTTCCTTTACCGCTGGTTGGGGGATCACTCCGAAGCCGGATCAAAGAATGTCACTCCGTCCGAAATAGATACTTGGACACGATAGCGTTTATTTACCAAAGTACTAACTTGTACACAGAATCCGCGACACAAGCCCATATAATTATTAAACTCAGGCACAACAGGGTAAAGCCAAATTGGCTTCCAGTCTACTGCGGACGCCTCACACGGACAGCTCTCCACAACAACAGACCAAAGCAGACTGACTTCCAGTCTCTCCTCTACTACTTACATCACCTTGCATTCCATTCTAATCCCGAATGGAATGCAAGTATTCCACCTCGCACCATATTGGAATGCGGGTGACCTTTCCGCCTACATTCCAGCAGTACTACTCTTAACCTCTGGTCATTACAAAACATACAATACAGCTAACGTTTATTAAATTAGGAGTTATTCAGAAATACAGACTTCTTGTAGCATTTCGTCTATATTTGAGTTAAACTAAAATGTACACTACATTTTACTAATCTGCTCTATGCTGCGATCCTAATCGATAAAATACTGTTCATTTACTCTAACCATCATTTGTTTAACATACAACTACTCTAGAATTACACGTTTTTGGCCAGCTTATACGTTAATAAAGAGATGGATTAAGTTCATATTTTATTGTGAATGGTACATTTTGGAACACAACTTACTATTGACGGAATATTTAAGTCTACATTTAATGTTGCTCTTTGAAATACCGTGCATGCATTAATACAAGCAATTTTACAATTTTTTAGACACCATGTCTTTATAAATACGAACGTAATTAAGCTTAACCATGCATCTAATTTCGCATTCAAATTGATGCTAAAATTCCTTGTTTATTCCATTAAAAAATACGAAAAATTTAATATACATACATGTATATGGCCTACATTATACTTTGCTAAGGTAACGTTCCAACAGTTCACTCAAAATGTTTGCCTTTCTCCACTCCGAATGTTTCTATGACGGAACGATTCAATAATCTTCTTCATGAAATTCAATTCTCAATGTTGGTTTGGTTAATTCATGCTATATTTCTAAAATCATTTTGTAACAAGCTGGAGAACATATTAAAGAACGTTCGATAACTTC
This sequence comes from Rossiulus vilnensis, assembly GCA_034700785.1. Lineage (NCBI taxonomy): Eukaryota > Metazoa > Arthropoda > Diplopoda > Julida > Julidae > Rossiulus > Rossiulus vilnensis. Next base: position 11,292 of record JAQIXS010000834.1, on the reverse strand, counting down.
ATTCAATAAAACTAAGAGCTTCGTACAAATTTCGGGATGATGGCTTAGCAATGCTAAGACTCACCGAAACCTTTTTTAGAAAGCACGCACAAATGCCTAAGAAGAAAATGTAGTTAAAATGTCCTTTCTTTGAACAGCAATTTAAGAATTCATAGGCTTTCAATCTAGCAATCCTTGGAGAGTAAATAAATGTTTATAAAGGCATACATTCAGTTTGAATGTAGGCCCATTCGCTGCATTGAGATGTAACTTAGTACATCTACAAAGCTAGCTTCAGCGCTCAACTTAAGTAGTCCGACCTTTTAATTCACTTGCGCGGCTTCGTATTTAATGAAGTCGATGATCGAAATGCATCTAAAATCAGGGTTCGTTTGAAATCTTTTCAAATTCATTCAATTTTGAAGGGCAACAATGCGAATGTGTGCTCAACTTGATGAGTTGGACATGACGATGTATTTGGCATCTTCTATATGGCGTGGACGTTTTCTAAACAAATATTCCAGCACGGCGATGAAAGCTTTTTCTGATATCCGAAAGCCAGTCAAAACATTTATCGATTCAAATGTTGTGGAAGGCTTCATATTGGGCAATCTGGATTTCAACTCTAAAACAAATTTATGCATTGCAGTTGGGGAATTTTGAGACGGATTTCTATATTATTGTCCTCTTTTTGTATGTATTCTATATGCATTTAAGATTCTATATCTAAATAGAACTGTATACGACGGCAAGAAATACAGGGTGTTTTGAATAGCCACAAACGCAATAAACACAGTTTAACCGTAATATAGGCAGTAATATAAGCATTACTCTTTGTTAAATACTGTCGCACGCACACAAGGAATATAATCAAATCGAAGTTTTGTAGTTGCTGTTTTGGATGTGATTAAGGCCCGTCAGCAAAATTTATTTGCGATAATGCATGTTCTAATTTAAGCAATTGTTTTTAAAAAATTCCTGTTTTGATTTTGTTTATGTCATAAAATAACAGATAAATTGTAAGGTACAAATTCTTTATAATTAAGCTCTTATAATTTAATTATATAATGTGTGGCGGTAACGTTGCCGTACTATCCCATCACAAAAGGAATTGAATACAGCCTGTATTATCTAGAAAATTAATGCTAAATGTGCAGGCTGTCGCGTGCATATTTGCAGCATGTAATTTTTTAATAAATCATGAGTTAACTGCGACATACAGCAATTTTGTCCGTAACCAACATAAATATTGCAAAGTCACATAAATATATGCACTTAATTTTGTTTATAAAAGTATATGAATTTGTCGAGAAATTACTGTAGATTGAGACAATGGACAGAGTTAATGTTACATTAAAAAATGCAATGAAAGCACTATTTGGAGAAACGCACCTGAAAATCTTCTATCAAATGAAAATTCAACGTATTTCTCACTCAAAATACATAATAAATCCACTGTTTGACCCTATATCGTAGATTTCCATTCAATTCAACTGAATATTAACCTTAAAAGTGCGCCCGCGGGTTCACCATATATATTGTTTAGGGTTCACCGAGAGCAATTTTGCCACCCGAAATATAAAATATATGGTTATTTTTGAGGATTTCATAAAAAAATACTCTCGGTTATCCGACACGGTTATCGCGAAGCCATAAGCTGCAATAAATTCCAATCGAGCGATTCATGTAGGAACGATTTGAAAAAGGTGTTCGTGCCAAATATGCAGCTGCAACCATGAGAAAAGATGACGAAGTCCGCGCCAGAATACCAGCATTATGAAGTCGATTCGCACTGCGTGAAAATGGAGAAAGCGGTTGTATTTTGAAGCACGGCACATCCGACTCTCGCAGCTGTTAAGTCTTTGCCTACGAGTGATCGCAGCCGGTTAGTGTGCGTGTACTGCAAAGCCATTTTCTGCTGATGCAAACATGTACAGTCTACAGCATTCTTGACAAGGTAATAACAGACGAAGGAGGACTGAAACGTGCAGTGAAGCACTTAAGACCAGCTGTCAGCCAACTCAAGATTGAAGTGGATTTAATGAATGTAAATTGAGGTTCCAACATTAAATCTCTGTAATACCAGGCGAGCTTTGAAGCCGAAAGTAAGAAATGGGCAAAGTTTCATCTTATCTTCGAGAGAGAAAAAAATCGAGTTGCGATGTCAAAAGAATTGAAAGCAAGCTCTCGTGTTCGGTAATGGGTACAGACACCAGGTCAACTGCGAAATGCAGGGATGCCCGAAAGTTGGTTGGGGAAACTTGGGCGTACAAGCTAGACCCTAGGACTTTTAAAGCAGAACAGCGCAACAAATAGTCAAAGTCTTTTTTTGTTCTAATACTTTTCCCAAATCTTTACCCCATTTTTAACGCGAACCAAAAGTGTAGTTTATATCCTTGGGATATTATAGGATACAATAAAACGCACGCATTCAATATTTATTTATACATACATTGTACTTTATGCATTAGTTTTGTTAACTAGTAATATAATGTGAAAATAATATAAACGTAAATAAATGTAGGCCTATATAAACATCAGTAAATATACAAAGTTTGAATTTTCATTTGAGATATCAGTCAGTTTGATGAAATAATGTTATGGTTTGGAGGGGACCCCTGTTTTACAAGGAACTCTTTAAGTTGACCAACAGTTAGTGTCCGTAATACATTAAACAGAGGTTGAAAATAAACATGAAAATAAATACACAGAGCTTTTTTGCTTCAGGGTAAAGTTGTAGGTGTAAACATAAAAAAACATAGAAAATATATGAGCAGTAAATTCAAATTCGAAATTGGTCATTTCGGTTGTATTGTACATTTTCTTTAAATAGGCAGCTGTGTTAATTATGAGATTTGAAGTACAGGTAAGATATAGGTGGGACCATCATTATGGCACTTGGGCAGGGTGAGAATTGTCTGGAGTGAATGTATTGTTTTTTATGTAATAAGGGTTAGTTTCAATTGAAAAAAGAATCATATAGTTACTAGTAGATAGGGAAGTAAAATTATTGATTTATAGTCTGAGAAATGAGTTGATGCATATATAGGCAAGTGGATATATTCTTGATGTGCGATTGGTTATTTAAGTTGTGTAATGGGAAAATTTATTATATTATGGTTATGTTTAAATTATGAGAGCAATTTAAGGAAAGGCTAGGACTCATTACGATTAGTATCAGGATGAAATTACACAGTGAAATTATACAGTATGAATCGGGGGTTTTCAGAGCCATTTCAAAAACAGCATCTGAGGTAGTGTTTGGGTAGTGATAAGAATGTATGGGAAGTCAATCTGTTCAACTCAAATTTATACATATAAGTACAATATTTATTGCACAGATTTTTTAAGAGTTAGAAGAACTGAAAAGTGATGGGGAACGCATACAGTACATAGGTGCTAGATGCATATATAGGCAAGTGGATATATTCTTGATGTGCGATTGGTTATTGTGGAACCCACGAAAACCATAATTAGGACAGCCGACCTGGGGTTTGAACCCTGGTTTCGCGAATGCAAGCCAGACATGCTGCCACTAAGCTACTTTGCTCAGTGCAACAACTGAGAAGCACATTTATCCCAGCCTGAGAGAGAGATCAAGCAGACGCTATTCAAGGATCCCTGAAAGGACATTCACGAAGTAGAACCGAATATTTTACCTGGACAAGACCAAACAATGCCTAATTAATGAATAAGCTTAACATGTATAAAATATCGCAAACCGTTCCAAGAATTAAAGGAGGCAGAAGATGTGTTATTCATTATGTACATTGTGCAATACATGTACTAAATTTGCGCCAATTTTCCGGTTGCGCTGTAAAAAAGGGTACAAGAACCTTTAGGAATTAAACAAACATTAAATTACTTATTATATTTGCTATTTTTTTCGTTATGTGAAAACTTTAAAATTCATTCATCATTTCAAGTAAAAAAATTTCAAAACAGTCTGTGCTTCTTTTAAGCTCGCATTTTGTTAGTCGTTATTTAGAAAACGAAATTATGACTGCTATAAATTTCCTGTGATTCTACGACTTTATATTTAGTTGTTAATAATAAACTTGTACATATACGTGTTGAGCGAAAACGATTAATTTTTTTTGTTCTCTCCTAAACACGTCGCGACGCTATGAAGTATATACTGACGTCTAACAAACGGCATAATAAAGCCAATACTCAGCTTTCGAGTCTAATCACAATTACAGATGCTGTAGAAATAAATTTTCGTCACTTCTATATACACAGGAGGACAATGGGAGCGTAATTCTGTTGAAAACTGTACTGAGTAAAAATTCATGACTAACAAACAAACAACCCAATGAGTTCAAACGGTATTTTCTATAAGCTTTATAATTTTAGCAAACAGAATAAACTAAGACGATACTGAGCCTGAGTGAATCTCGAAAACTGGCGTCTTTCACACTAAGTAATCTTGTTTTCTATACACTGTGCTTGAAAGAGGTTTATTCAACAAGAAATCACCGTCGTGCAGCTTTTAGAAATAAGCTTTTATATTATTAGTGAAAAGAGTTTGTGAAAATGTAACGGTAATTTTAGCAAAATTGCAAAATCGTTATATTTCTGTCAATTTTAAAAAACATCTCACGGCTAATTTTAAAATCTGAATAAAAGCGGCACATTCTCTATTAGACTCAATTTTCGAGCATAAATACAGCAATGCATGGCACAATCGCCCGTTTACATTGCAAAGAGTGACATCATACAGGCTAGCTCACAACGTCCCTACGTGTAATATGTCAAATATCGTCAGACTTATAGGAGTCTTTTAGTCACTTGTTGATATACACATAAATAATCGATCAAATTATTCAAAGAGCTCATGTTTTATCTACATAAACTTTTCAATTTTGGAATATAATTTGCATTCATTGCGGAAAACAAACGTTCATAGAAATATTCTGTCAATATTTTGACTTTAAATAATTTATGCATGCATTTTTACTATTATTATTATTATTATTATTTTAAAATTAAGTACCTACATTCCTTGTGGAGAACACACGTTCATAGATGTCTTTTGTCAATATTTTTATTTTAAATAATCTATACACGCATATTTATTATTATTATTATTATTATCATTAGTAGTAGTAAAATTACGTACCTATTGTTAAGACCAGGATCAACAGAAAAATCCATACCAAAATATCATGATAATTATTTTTTAGAAACAACAATAATAAACGTAAAATAGACAAAACAAGAACTCATATATTACCCAATGCCGCAACGACGCTTCTTCTAAACAAATTTCTGCATAACTGAATTTCAAGCATAAATCAATTCACATGTATATGAAATTGAATGTTTTGATCGTTGCTTGTGGAATTCTAATGTGGCATTGATTGCTTTTTGAACAACATATTTTCTATCTTGTGAATCACAAGGACTGTCAGGCTCTTTGACTATAAATCTGTAATCCAAGAATTACTTAATAAAGCCCGACAATTACTGAATAATTGCAATGATATTTCCAAAACGTTACAGACTGATAAAGTAATGCTGCAAAATAGGAAAGACAAACCATGAGAGAAATCAGAAGACTATACCTACACTCCTACAGTTTTTTTATTAGAAAAATTTACTACAGGATTACTGAGGATGCTCTAAACTACGTTTGTAAAGCTTTGCAATGACAACCGAAAAATAATTTGCAAAATACTGTAGAATGAACTGTCACAGTTTTAGACATTAAAATTTAACAAATATTAAAGGTGCACATGACCGAAAAATATTTGTAAATAAAAGCGGTACCACAATTGAATAGGTAAGACAAACCTAAGGATACTTCTACCATATTAATTCGCCGACAATTCTAACGTATTAATGCAGATTAATGTTGCAAACTTATTATCCAAATAAATCGATTACTGAATTAACAAAAGTCAGAGCAGTTATCTATGCGAACACCTACATTATGAAAGAACCGCTTATTCTACCCAACTTCACTACGAGCATTACTGTGAGCAAACAAAATTGTTGTGAACTGAAGCATGCCAGCAACGAAGCAATTAATTACTAAATTAAGCCTGTGTATGAAGAATGTCTCTCGTATAAACAAGTGTGGCACAATCTTAATTCCAGCAAACCAACTACTATGTCTGGCAACGACACTAGGTCTTTTTGTGAGTCTATATGAAACTCAGAAATCAATACCAATCTTCCCTCAGGGCAGTCTGCATAAGGTGCAATGGCCATCTATAACAATGGAGGCAAAAGGTAATGAAATACACGTATATAAAGTCATTGATATACGACTAGTTAATGTACTGATTTAAAAATGAATAAGGATAAATCAAATTTAATGTTTACATTCCAATTCAATCAGCAAGATTAAGGGTTAATAATTATTATTTCATTAAATGAAATTAAAAACAAGTTTATCTGGTACTATGAGGTGCCCCTGTGTTACATATTTGAGTGACATTAAGTATTAGTCTGAATGTGAAGGTACATGTATTTATTTATATATTTTTCAAAGTTATTTACTCCGGGCATCGGTTAATCCGAGTGCTTACTCGAAGTTGCTTCACCTCGGTTAATTCGAATTTCGAATAAACGATCGTCGGGCTAGTTATTCGGCCCTCCAGACAAATTCTGCTCTGGTTGGATGAACAACAAATTTGAACTTTAAAATGGTCAGGGAACATTCCTGACATGAATCCCATTGAAGCTGCATTGGGTGACAAAAAATAATTGTCAAGAAGAACCCACGTTTATCGACAGAAATGAAAGCAGATGTTCACGATATGGGTTGCACTTAGATGTAAATGCTGAATAGTGCCAAAAGGTTTGAGTCAATGCCACGTAGAATTCAGGCTGACATTTGATCTAGAAGTCACCATTGTTTATATTAAAATATTTTCGTTCAGTATAATATTGAATAAATATTTTTTAAGGCTGTCAAAGATCAAACATTCGCCAATTGCACATAAAGCCTTAATGTAATTACGTATTTTCTTTAACTCGAGCTGCACTGATTTGGAAATTTCCAAGCATTTGTCAGGGAGTGTATTCTTAAATATAGGCCTACAACGGGTTAAATTGATAAGCTGTCATCTTTTCCTTTATATACTTAGCTTCTACATGTAATCTTTAATTTTTATCCGTTTCTAGGAATTTTTTGGAATATTATCAACTTCGTAGTTAGCAATTTACTAATAACGAAACTTTGAAGAGTTTATTTTCCCCAGTTTACAGAAATCCATTGGGACTAACAGTCTTGGTAATCCTTTCGCAGAAACAATTTCTTCTCATGAATGCACACTGCACAAAATTAGACCATGTAAATGCACAACATAAATCAAGAAAACTCCTAATACCTCATCAGCGCATTAACACGCTAGGCCAGTTGTACAAACTCACGCAAGCAACAACATCCGCTTCACGGAAGCAAAAAAGAATATATGCAAATATTCAAAAACCTTGAGAAGTGTAACAGACGCAGAAAAGCAAAACGAACTGCAGGAGAAAAGCAATCACGCTTTGTGCAATGTTTTATTATTGAGATAGAGGCTAGAATGGTGTTTTTATGAGGTCTACTTTGCATCCATACTTCGATGATCTCATCAGAACTGAGATGCAGAAATGCAGAATTGCAGAACATGCAGAATTATTTATTGGATAGAGATACAAATAATAAGTCGTTTACATTAAACACTTATATATAAAAAAACAACATTTTGTACAAGTATATCATAAGGTTGTAACTATAGATCTATGGAATAACAAGATTGACTTCATTAAACTTGTATTTAATTAAAATTAAATAATAGGAGAAGATAACTAATTTAAACAATTTTAATTCCCTAAATTAAAAACAATGATTTCACCGTTATTTTCTATCGAGCTTTAATTTTATCAAATATCTTTATCAACATGTTAGAGTTGCAGCCCTTATTGTGACATATGGTTCAGCTAAAATTGCTTTTATTGCTAAATCTAGACATTTCCTAAACTCAATTATCTTAAAAATTACATGCATTTCGCAGATCAAAATGTTTCTCAACAAAGACGACAACTATTACAACGCATAGCTCTTTAGCAAAACGGTAAGCGATAGTTTGGATACTCTGAGATTCCAAAATATGACGAGCAATCATATAAATTGATACAGCATTCTTATAATATATATTATATGACGAATTCCAACACAGCGACATGGCATCTTCTTGTCGATGCTGGCATTTATATTATTAAAAATTTGAAAATAAGCAACACGTTTCTCTACTTAACCTTCGCCGGCAATTAGCATAGATTAACGACAAATTTGAAACTGCCATTGCAATGACAGTTTTTAATGAATACGTCTGCTTCAATTAGTTAAAATTGCTATCAATGAGTTGTTGACAACTGCAAACGAACATTTCCTGCCTAGTGGTGGAAATACAAAGGGCTGTCATATTTAGCAGGCAAGGGAAAGCTAAAGATGCGACTGCCATGATATACGTGAAAATCTGACAGGTTAAGCGACCCGTGCAACAACAACTTTTTCTAAGGTGGAAACTTCGCCAAGCGCATCTGCGTCATATTAGGTCCCAAGGGCAGCCTTCATTAGTCCTTCTTACACGGTCTCGGTTTGTTTGCTTCCGCACTACAGAAATGTTGCTGGGTCATTTGGCGACAGAGGTGGGAAACTAGGATTCACAGTTGAACAAATTAATCTCCATTAAAGTGCCATCATAGCAGGGTCTGTTTTCTTGGAAACTATCAAACAAACTACCCGAGAACATTTGTGTTCAGACGATTCAAGTGCATCTGAATGCGCCAAACTCAATGATTTAAGAGTTGCCAAGAAGCTGTGCTACATTAAGTGAACTTGAGAATAATAGCAGAACGTTAACAGCAATTGCTTCATGGCAAATGTTATTTCAAACGATTCGTTCAATTTGATGTGAGCTGGCGTCCACGTTTACTCCAGAATTAATCATCACAAATGTACAACAAATGCATATATTGTAGACGGTTTCATTGTACTAGAGGAAATAATGGTGCATACAAACAATAATGCAGCTGGTTTCCTTTTGATAACAGAATCAATTTCGTCAGAGACAGCTAAATTATCAAAAACGAACGCGTGTGCGATAAAAGTCGAAGTTTCGAACTGCTGAATGAACCAACTGATCCGTTATTTCACCACCTTAATGTCACACACAAAGCAGTTGAACAACATGACCGAATTCGTTTTAATATGTAAAAATTTAAAAATGTGTAATTTCAAACTGTACAGTATTTTCTATTAATAGCAACATATATAACCGACATTTCAGGCGTATTTCATTCCAAGAAAGTTCATCTGATATGTCTTACATGTATGCCTCGAAAAATACAATTTACAGCAAAAGTTAGAATGTAAAGCGATTCATCATCGGTTAATGCAACTAACCGAATGAATGTAGACGTATTTCACATTTAGCAAGTTATATACAGTGCACGTGTCACGTACAATTCCAATTCATATAACTGCTGTTTAATTAAATTATCAGTACAACACTAAGTCGTTCTCATCAATGAAAACAATTAAACACGTTATTATTTACACGTACGCTATGACAGGGTTCCCACCGAAAATATATTCTCGGCACTTCCCTGACTTTTCCAGGTTTTAGGAAGAATTTCCCTGATTTTATCAAAAATGATTTTAGAATAAAATTTACCAATTATTATATTTGTATTTATTATTTCAAAAGTTAAAAGTGCGCTGTGGAAATTCCCTATTATAGCATACATGCAAGCGTGACCTCTTACTATGCCTTACTTCGAGGTAAATAGAAACTTCGCATACATACATGTATGTTTATTAGCAAGTTCTCGAAGATGGACGACAACATTATAGTTCTGTGCTGTATGACGTAACATGCATGCATGCTCTCGATAGATGTCACATAGCGTCATACAAGCCGTTTGTTACCAAATAACAATTCTCCAAGAGTTGTGATGATGCCTACCAACTTTACGGAGAATTTCTTTCCAGATTCCATTCTTCCATAGGATAGAATGAGATGCCAGTCGTGAGGCAAACGGACGCTAAATGCATCTCTAGCCTTTGCTATTTCACAAGTCGATACCATTGCGGTTTTTATAGCTGTGTGGGCCATTTGCAGTTCATTAAAGTGTTGGCGTCGGCCTGATTCAACGCCGGTTTCATTACATTACTTTTCCCACCAGTTAATATTGCTTGTGTTCGCATTGCAAGCAGCCGAATAAGCGAAATCCTAAAGAAACCAAGAAAAACTACAACCTTTTTTTGTATGGTTCCAGGCTATGATATCACTTTATAGAAGCTTATGTCTGACGAAGGCGACTAGATCATTTCATTTCCTGCATTTTCTATATTGCGTGCGAAAACGCAAAGGGTGTGAAATGATTCGTTATAAATAAAGGAAAGCCAAAACGGGGGAAAAACCACTACGTGTGATTTGCTCGTTTGTAATATACTGTACATGTAGGTGTTCTGATAACGAAATGAAAATAAACAAGCGTTTTATCTAACCCTTAGTATAGGAAACCTCAGTAAAACGTGCCACCAGGTTACCAAGTTTAAAGTCCAACAAGAAGGAACATGTGATTGTTGCCAAGGGCTCGCAATAAAAACAACTTATTTTTGCCTATCATACATTTGAGAAATTATTAAAAACATAACTCATTAGTGAAAACATGAGAAACCAAGGCAACCATGTAACATGTGTTTGTTTGGAGTACCAGTTACAGTAGAAGCTTGATTATCCGAGGACCGATTGTCTGATATTCGGAATAAACGAAATGACAACCTCGGAAAAGCACACGAATTAACCGTTGTCCCGAGCAGATAAACTATAAAATCTGATTAAAAACTAATTATTTTCTACTAGAATAACTTTGTTTTTTCGTGTTTGCTCATATTAAACCTTTATTACTGTACAAAATACAGTTGAACCCATTTTTGAATAGTTATATTTGTATATAATGTACATGTACATAGAAAGGTCACATTTTTAACTAAACTTTTGACTATCCGTGGAGTTCGATTATCTGAAGTTCCACTGCATGTAAAACGCTGATAACTCCAATCTAGTTAACCCAAAGCAGACATTTTGATGCAATTTTAACAGCAGCAACATGCTAGATCAATATACAGGCACGCATAAGGCGCTGACAAGCAAACAAAATACAGTAGAACTTCTGTAAGTTGACCACTAAAGGGCGAAAACAAAATGGTCAACATATGGAGAACGGAAACTTATTGAAGAATAGCATACAGAATTATACATTGGCTAATACAAAAACAGTGAAATTAAAATGTGTTAGATTTTCACA
>JAQIXS010000833.1:0-37956 GCA_034700785.1 Rossiulus vilnensis | reverse complement strand
TTCCCCCCCCCCTCTCCCGCTCTTCGTTTTATGTGCCTTACTTTATTATAAGTCTATGTACCCTCCCCTCGCTTTATGTGGGGGTAAAAATTGCACGTTATCCCGTTTTCTCTCCCTCCTGTTTTTACTGTTGTCTTCTTACTGCCTGGTGACGGATGGCGTTTTTGTCGCCGTGGACAGGGTCGTCCATCCTGTCCCCATTTGACCTGGTCTGATCAATTCCATCCCTGGCTTTTCGTGTGGTGGCGGTCGCCGTATAGGCCTAGTCCGCAATTTGGAGATTCGGTGTTTTTTATCTTTATTTGTAAGGATATGTTTTTATCGATGTGGACAGGGTCGTCCATCTATCTAGTCCCAATCTGGTCTGGTCTAGTCCATCCCATCCTTGACAATATAGCTTCTATCGTGTGGCGTTCGTCGAAGTCCGTAATTTAAATTTTTTGTTTTTGTTTGTTGTGTTTTTGTAATTTTTCGTAACGGTGTTGGAGCGGTGTTATTAATGTTGATTAAATGTTTTTAAAAAAATTGAAATGTTGGCGGGAAGCGAAACCGGGTTAACGGATTTATAGACACGCGCACTGAACAGGCCTAAAGGAGACTTCTGTAGCTCGACGTTCGTTTTTTCTTTCTCTATTTCAGTATTAATTAAGGTTCGTTTTGGGAAGGTTTTCTATGCTGATTTTTTTCTGTTCCAGGCTTCCTTGTATATAGTCTAGATATTGGATTAGTTTCTTATTTATTTAATAAGGTATTCGTATGTTTTGCATCAACTTGATATAGATTAATTGACCGTGAAATTCAAAATTCGATGCTATTTTAGCACACATCAATAGAACAATTTGAATGAATTTATTTTCATTTTTCATTTTGAAATTTAACTTTAAATACATGTATTAGTAATAAGCTTCTCTCCGAAACACATTTTAAAAATGTCAGATTGTCCAAATGTAATCTGAACTTGTGGCATTTTCGATTTTCCCTTGAATGGGGTCGTCCATATTGTGCTGTCCCTAGCCTGTGATTTTTTAATTTTGAAAACATTCATTCTGCCCTTTGGTTGTCTAAAACATCATTGTATGCCTATGCATGTAACGTAATTACCTAGAGGTTAAATGTTGTTTGTTGCCAAAGCTTATGTTCAAATGCAGGCCTATGCACCAATAAAATTTAGCCATTAGGCTTCAGGTGAGCCACGTGATTGTCGTCTCTTCTAATTTTCCTCTGGCCAAAGTGTTCTTCAAATTGGGTTTTAGCTTCCAGGCAAAGTACATACATGTATGTTTCCATTATGTGAGCATCTTTCATAAATTGAAAATTTTAAACAAAAAAAACGCCTGCAAATAGAATTGTGATAAATTCTAATAGGAAACAATTTTCTGTGGTGTTAATTTTTATAAAAGTTGAGCATTTTCAGCTAATAAAAAAGTATGGAAGATAATACCATTGTGTGCAGTAGTTACTTAACCGCCATCTTAGTTAATCCTGACTTCCGCTCTGTGATGTGTTTTAGTTCTTCGGCCTATCGCCAGAGGGCGCCACCGTGTCTATGGCATCCCCTGTGACCTTAGGTGACCCCACGTGACAAAACTTGCTTTTCCCCCTATGCATTAGTCATTCCCCCTTACCATTGACCTTTGACAGCTGTGCTCTGGCAGTTGCTCTCCCCTGTAACTAGGTGTCGCTCGCTAATCCCTTTTTTTTCTTATCTAATGGCGCCGATTTCCCAATTTTGAGCTAAATCGTGAATTGACATTGATCCTCGCGAGGTCTTTTTGTTTATCTTTCTGGACTTCAATGGTCATCTCTCAAAGAGGTGTTAAGTGGCATGGAAAGAATTTCAAACAGGGATGCCGCTCAGTTCTTTGAAATGTCCTTAAATGCGATCCATCTGGTCAGTTTCTTTCTGACCCCTACAAATTTCGAAAATGCTATCCGATTTCTGTCATAATTTCACCGATTTATTGGTCTTTATCGACACACCCGAGGTGTCAGAAATGAGTATCGACTGTTGATAACTGCAAGCCAGAGGAAAAACGTTCTTTGATGTTCAAAAAACCTATCTCAGGCACTTGGTTTTGTAATGGACTACATGTGGTGGTCAAGGTCTGGTTTCATTGCGCGATGTAATTGCCTGCAGTGTGCAAGCGTTTCTTAATCATTCAGGAAATCTTAAAAATAATACAAGCAACGACAACAAAAAACACAGAATGCAGAAATTTAAGTTGATCATTGAAGGACTTATCATTATGCAGTATATACACGCACTGACTCGGAAGTTATTTTTAGAAATTCGCAATCTTACATTACTGCTAAAAATAACATGATTAGATTTCACGATAGACTGTGCACTGTGTCCACCCACTGTAAGTTAATGTGATTAAAAAATAACATTTTAACAGTAAATGTGATGCCTGTTAAATTAACCTGGTGCACATCGTGATGTTTTTCCATCAAAGCAAAACTGATATTAAATTATTAGTTTTTTATGGTATAAAATAAAGGTAAATAGTTGTTTGCATGAAAATATACATGTTATTTATATCAAGGGCAAAACTGCAATAAACAGTGGAAGCTCGGTTATCCGATAATCGGCTTAACCGAGGTGAAGCAGCCAGCCTCGGATAAGCCTTCGGTTTGACCGAGGTCTCGAGCAGATAAACATTGAAAAAGCATAAAGAGAAGGGGAAGAGCTTTAAGGTATATAAAGCTGCTTGGAGGCCAAAAAATCTGATTAAAATAAATTCAAAATACAGTTGCACCTATTTTTTAACCCTATTTTTGATTATCCGAGATAGTCATGGTCCCGACTATTGCATTAAAGATTCATTCAATGCAGATTTACTTTGTATTCCTTATAAACACGTTAATATTTTTTACCATGTTCAAAGGTCTCATCTTGCATTCTTGTGCATTTTTTACCGTTGTTTTGCTACATGTACATTTTCAGTTTCAATCAAACAGCGGAACTGTAGCTTCGAAACGGTCACCATTTTGAAAAAAAAAAAAAACGGAAACTGCGATTTAAGGGCTATGCAGCGCCCCCTGCTTAGGGGGAAAACAGTTTCTCGTACTTGCTGTTCCCAAGAACTGTTCTCTGATGAGAGTACATCTTTTTTGTAATTACATAACCCCCATCCCAAGTGCGTGAAATATTGCGTGGATTGTTTGTGGGGATACTGGAGAAAATGGCGTCAGGAGATAATTCGGTCCATCCTATTTGCGATAAAAACCTCCCCCTGTCGGGCGTTTCTTTCGTGAAAAAAAAAGGGAAAAAACGTTCACCCAGGATAAAGTGGTAGGAAAAAACCCGAATGTTCAAAATTGGTAAGATGCCATCTTAAATCACTCACCACTGTTATTTTGTTGGTCATGAGGGAATCTTATTTTGTGATGCTGTGCAGGGGGCGCGCCAATCGGATCATTGCGCTCTCATGCTGAGGTAAGATGATGTTACCCTGCCTGCCATCCATCATTTCGGATGCACTTTTTGGGAAAGGGGGAGGGGAAGTTCATAAAATAGGCCATACGGATACATGGAATCCATGGTATATTAGGTTTTTTTGGGAATTTCTGGGATGGGTTTGGGGTTTTTTTTTTCGGTTTCCTTCGGTGGAAAATCTTATTTATTCGCCAAAAAATGCCAACACGTTGTTCGGGGGCTGCAGAAATTTCACCTTGGGGTCGAAACATGATGTGGATATTATTTCGGTAAATTTACGGTAATAAGATCGCAGGAATGGGGGAAATGAAGGAGGTTGTGTTATTGTTTGTTTTTTCTTTTTCTTTTTTTGTAGCGAAAGTGCTGAAGGTTTTTCTAATTTTTTCGACTTTTTTTTTGCCACGTCCAGGATGTTGTCAAAGTCGCAATTTGTATTTGAAAAACAAGTCTGGGAAATTCCCCAAAAACTTAGAATTACATGGATTCAAACATGTTTAACTATGTAGAAATATGTGGCCTATATAAATTGTGCCAATTTTAGTTAGTCATCCCAGAAATTTTTTAAAGTTATTATGTAGAAAATGCTTGGCTTCTAAATTGTCAATTTTTGGATAGTCATGAGTATTTTGTCTATCTTTGGTTCGTAAAAATGGCGGCCCTGGCAACAGCTCAGTCTATTGATGTTACTGTCGGTGTATCTGGTCTTACAGGAAGTCAAATGGGTGCTTTGCGTTTCCCCATCCCCCCCAGTTTTTATAGTCTTTATTTTGTAAGCCTGAATTCCATTTATTTCTGCCATAAAATACACGGTATATCAGGAAATCGAAAATCAATGTTTTACTTTAGAATTTTTTTGTGGAGGTTTCTGGTTGGACGCGGTCTCTAAAAGGCTGCTTTAAAATGCTTCTTTCCCTTCGACTTATAGACCCTACAGACATGCCAGTTTACTGCTTGCACGGTTGCACCATTGCCCACTAACATTTAACGTTAGCTTAACAAGCAGATTCTAAGTATTTTAGGCATATGGTTAGTATTAGATAAAGAACATACTGTCTATTCACAATTAATTCTGACCTTAAAAGCGTTTCCTCAGCAGGCGCCTTGGCTTTTAATCCAATTAATAGCCATTGTAAATAATTAAATTTTAATTATGCAGTTGTATAAGGTCTGTTTTGAATTAGCAGGCTGCACAAAATAGAAATCGGATTTTTATTTTCTAGGACATGTACATGAATATAATAACAAGTCTTAAGGCTGAGCCAAAAATATGCCCACCATGCAAAACAAATGTCCCGTTTATTTATAAAAAAATAGCCTTGCATTGTTGATTGCATAACATTTTTTTTTCAAATTTGTTATATTTTTAATAAATAAACAGGAGATTTTAAAATTTATGAAAATCAACTTAGACCATAGAGGATAAGTAATTTTTTACTTAGAAATATAAATTTGTCATTGATAATAAGTATTTGAAGCAATAATGTACCAATAACATTTTTGCATGGTAGGCATTCTTTTTGATCAACCTAATGAACATGCACCTTACTCATGAGGCTTTGAACGAGTTACAGGCATGCAATTGTTACAGATGTTCTATCGAAAACGCTAAATACTAACCAAGCAATGAATGCATTTTTTTTGACAATGCTCTATGCGTCGTAGATAAATGCCGAGTTTATTAAACACCTAATTCAGGCAGTTCACTAAGCAAAATCCAAACCAGTCAGTCAGTGAGACGTTTTTATAGTGTTCAGCCAAAATTTCCAGTTAAGTTTTGGTAATTTTGGCACATTCTCGAATGCAGGAAGGCATTCTGCAGGTGAAAATGTGCCAGTTTATGGAGTAGGTACTACCAGGTTAGGGTTTAGAAAAATAGGTGAACTATGATGGCGTATCTGGAATCTGTTACATATTTTTTATGGCTTGGAGAGAAAAATCATGTTCTCGCTTTGGGTTTTCGCGAGGGTCGATTAATGGGACCATTTGGCTTTTTACGTGCTATAAAGCGAGCGGGAACAAGCCCTCAAAAGATGGCGTCCTGTTGTGACGCCTTACCTAACCATAAAGCGAATGAACCTCCTCCTAACGGCGCATTTTCGCTCTTATATGGCTTCTCGTCCCCCCCCTTACATAAACGCCGATGCGGAACTCGCTCTCGTTCCCTCTATAAAGCGGCCATTAGAGCTGAGGCAGACGAAATTCATTACCCCTTTTATGAGGCCACTAGTTAAATTTAAGATACATTTTTATTTTAGTGTGCTCTCTCGCGCGCGTGCGTGTGTGTGACCTTAAACTGGTTCCGATTGTTTATGGGGTTTTTGGCTGTTTTGATGGGGGAACCCCTTTGCACTCGACGACAATGACGTCTGTCGCCAAAATCCCCAGTTATAAACATTTGATGGCCCATTTGCAGCGTAAAATGGCCCATACGAGGCAGCGCCAAGGCCGTTGGCCCAAGGTCGACTTTAATTGGCTATAATCTATTTTTAATACGCAATAACTTTTCACGATATTGGTGTCGTTAACACGAAATGAATCAATAAACATCGAATTACATTCGCTGATAATGTTGCTTTAAATATAAGTAGAGCGCGTAAAATGGAGGGCGCCACGGCACTAAACGCCCTCTTCACAGACGCCATAAAACCCGGCCCCGTTCCTTACCGAGTTAGGAAATGGTGCACGTGGAGTCGAAAAGCGATGGCCATTTTTAACCAATGGCGCCCTCTACAGGCGCGAAGTACCTCGATGCTGGAAGTAATGCGACTCACCCAATGACCAAATGACCCAAAAAACAGTCAAAGCTATTCTTAGGACCTTTCCACATACAGAGATATTCCAGTAAACTGAGTTCCAACTGCCCATTTAATCAGGTCCTTTGGCACTGAGTTTTATAGTTTGAAAATGTTCAGTTTTTTATTAACACAACTTAAATAAACTTGGAGGTCGCATAACGTTGTTTTTTGAAATTTAATATGCAATAAATAAATGGAACATTTTTATATTATAAAAAATAACGCAGATGCTAGTGAACAATCAAAATTACTCGGAAAAATTCAGCGATTATAACAAGTATTTGAATTACTGTATAACAAGTATTACAGGTACCTGAGCATTGATGAAAACTAATGAAAACCTGGACACTTAACTACGGACAGGATACTCATAATAAGATATTAGGGTATCCTGGGTAGCCTATACACTTGTACCTACTTTTGAAGAACATTTTTAACAAGAAATGTTGTCATTTTATCGCTGTATTTCATCTTCAGTTTTGTTTTTATTGTTTTTTTCCAACATTTTTTTAACGATTTCAGCTTGAATTTCGCTTTTCCTGTCTGCTCATTCAGCTGTCGCATAGGTCCTATTTTTGGAAGCTCGTAAAAAATTAGTCAACTTGGACACACTGTAGCTAAATTAATAGGTGTAACGTGCAAGCGATCGTTGTCGTAACAGTCATAAATATTGGTTGGGTGCCAAAAATGTTAATTAGGACCACCATAAAGCCAACTCCTATTTTAGACCTTGCAAGCTCATATGCCAGGCCGTGTTTTAAGCCTATAAGATTCTGTCAACGAATATTTTCAAAATTGTTTCTTGTATTATTTAGTCGATGGTGAAGCTAGTTTACTAAGAGGGGCTCTATATATGAGCTTAATGCATTGCGAGCTCCTATTTATTTTTTTGGCTGAATATAACTACTGTCCCCATTCTGATCTGGCAATTTATCGCCATTTTGTAGTCTGAATATTGTCAGTGTTAAAAAAGGGGTTTACCGAAATTTACGCGTTAAACCGTGCGATTTATTTTTATTTCATTTTTATTTATACTTTGTCCCCTTCTAAAAGATGTTTGCTTTCCTTTTTTCATGCTTTTTTCCCCACTGCTTAACTCGGAGATTTAAGGTGACATTTTCGCTTACATTATTTAGTGCAAAACATATTCGAAAATGCCAGGAAATGTTGAAGGATAAATATAAGGCCATCGGGCAGTAAATCAAAAGGAAATTTATTGATTTCATGAAAGCACTCGCAACTGCTAATGAGTTGATTTAAGTTGAGTTTCTGAAATTTCGATCGATGAATATGCAGTTTTCGTGTTTAAATTACGTTTAATTATACAAGGGCATTTTCTTGAACATGCTCGAATGGCCATGCTCACTCTGTTTGCTGCAAAAGCCAATTTGGGTAATGAGCGTCTATGTTGTTCAATTAATAAATCGAGCCGATAATTAATTTACAAATGAAGTTTTACTATTAGGGCTGGTCCCTTGTTTGGATAAAAGGAAAGAAGGAAAACATTGCCATGAACATGTATGGCTCATAAAACTGATCATTTACAGTATAAAGGTGATAGCTTCGGATTAACTTTTATTTTAGAGAAATTGAGTTCAGTTTGTTAAGTTCAGTGTTTTTTCCCAAAAAATTCTTTTAAAAGACAGTTTCGCTATTGTTCGGCATAAAAAAATATTCACGGAGGTTAGTTTTTGTGCCTGATTTTATAATACTCTCATCTATAAACGTTAATAAATTATTATGTCGATCTAGTTGACTCTGGAATGCATTCACAATGAAGTGTTTTTTGGCTATTAAAATTGTTACGAAATGATTGTGGTTACCACCCAGACGAGGTGATAACCACAAAATAAACTGGAAATGCGAATTTCGCCTCCCTTTTCTGGTTTGTTTGCTGACAGTTGGGTTATTGAGTTGAATTTATCACTAAATGTCCCATAAAATTTAAATTTGTTTTTTTAATAACCGAGAGCTGTGGCGGCTCTGAAATGTCAATTGTCAAAATTTTAAATAATCTAGCTATTTAAACAATAATTTTAACATGTCGCATTGTATTTAGAATTATATTTAATCAGCACAATAACGGTTGTTGCTTATTATCTGTATCTAAAAATACAAAACGGTATATCATGCAGATACTATACTTGATAAGAATGTTTAGCGCATATAGTTTCCATTTATAGTTGTAATAATGTAACCAGTTGGACTAAAGTAACCCTCCTATAAACACTATGAGCCAGTTTTTTTTTATATAATTACAATTCCTGCTTAGCTTTGTGAATGACCTTATCGTAAAGTTGCTACAAGACCTAGTTTTTATTTTGTCCATGCACTGCATACTGACAAGTACCGTCCGATTGCAATAACCGTCGATTATATCCGAATGATTTGCTTCCTTTGGGAAGATAACAAATTATTTTAATCTAAGATTACAGTAAACGTGATTTTAGCGCAACCATTGCCCATTTCCTCGTTGTGTATCCATAGTTCCTCTGCTGTTACAAAATAGATTCGTGACGGTCCATTACGTTGATTTTGCTCCTGATTCATGGATGCGAATTAGATATAGTGTATCTCCAGGAATGAGTTCCCCATCCCTATTTAATTTTTGATTGCCACGGGTAATGTAATTTAATACCGTCTTCCTCATTGCATTGTGTGTATCTTTATTTATCGCTGAGTTGATTTAAACCTTTTGCTCGGCGTCCATTTCGTTGGGAAATTAATTTAGACCATTTTTTTCATGTCGCAATTATTTCCTTGCTGTTTTCCTTTTTTCCCCTTTTCTACTACATTTTGGCTCTAGAGGATGTGTGAGATTGAATTATTACGGTGGATTAACATTCGTGTTATGTTAATGGCATTCCTGGGTAGGCCTTATTATACCCATTTGAGAAGGTGTCAATTATTAATGCTGTTTTTGTTATTTAGAAGGCGGTGTGTATAGGCTAAATTCATTCACGACTAAAATATATCCATTTGCATTCATTTCTAGCTATGCATGAAGTTCTGGCACGGAAACAGCTAGGCCTAGGCTACAAGAATGCTAATCTTGGTAGGCCTGTTTTTATTTTTTATTTTGTAATGGGATCCTATTTATAGTAATAAGGGGTAACGTTAACTTTTTTGTGTGTGCCACTTTGATAATTAATAGTATTGTCTGGCACTTATGACCGCTTAAAAATAAATAAAAGGATTAAAGTCTTTAAAATGTTAAAATAATTTTAAAATGTGAGCCTGAACTCCTTGTAATATTAATAATTTAATTTTGATTCGATTTATCTTTGATTGTTGTTCGAAATTTTAAAACTTGCAAGACCGAAAGGGTGTCTACTTCAAAGAGAAATTCATTAAAATATCCGCACTTGCCTATATGTTGAATTAAAATCCTTGAAGTCGCCTAACGAATGGCCTTGAAATTTAAGTTATAGTAAATCGTGCGAAATTTCATTGCTCAAAGACGTATAAATCTTTTTTATCACAGCAGTGGACAAAATTGTCCTTGAATTTTTTTTTAGATTGTAGACACCCTGGTTTGTCATCCTTATCCCTAATTACGTATAGGCCTATAATACATTTTGGTTATATTTATTAGTCTCCTTGCTAATGATTACATGTACTCCAAATTTAGTTTGTCATTTCCATTTTGTAAAATCACTAAACATTTCCCATTAATTTGTAAAGAGAATTTAATTTTGTTTGTCCATATCGTTAAATCTAGTTTAAACTTATTTTACTGATTGCTCTTGTAAATAGTTAGATTTATCAGTGGTAACAACAGAGATCATACTTAAAACAAATTTACCTGTATTAATCATAGTTGTATACTCTGATATTGATATAATATGCAGATATTTAAAACGTGTTATTCTATTTCCCCAATAAATTTAGTTGATATTTTAAAAATAAATTTGAACGGTTTAATGAGTTTAGTAACGAACTGTTACAATGTATAAGCTATAGCTGAATTTACCAACCTTAAATGTACGCGCACTTTTAATTACGTATTTGGTAGATTAGTTTTCATTAAGCTCAAGGAGCGCTTGCGCCAACTAAATTCCTATTTTAGATTGAACAGGCTTCCTTTCGTTGTAATAGTTAACATTTTTGTAAGCTCTTAATTAAATTTGCACCATCTGTTTTATGCAAATACCAAAATAGAAATGGTCATAATGCACTGCTTAACTCTTGCTATTCTGCAATAGTTTCTATGCAAATTAAAAAGGTTAAAATTTGCTTGTTATTTTTGCAATATATTAAACTGCATTATGAACTTGAGTTTTGGTGCAACAGGCCTTTTTGAGGCACATACAGATTTGATATGCTTGAAGGAAAGTAGGCTAAAGTTACTATCACTTGACCTATTAATTTCACAAATAACACATGTTGACTTTCTTCAAAAATTATAGGTCAATAGCAATAAATCTGCTCATTTCAGTATTAGTAACAATGTTGTCTTTCGAGAAACGGGCCCCAAATATATTCGTTTCTGACATGTGAAATTCATAAATGCTTTCGGCTTGCTTCAAATCCATCGAGCTAACGCCTATGCAATGATTAACGAGATAAATTATGAATAATTTAAATCAGCTTTAAATTTTGACCCATATTTTGTGTATCAGTGAAATCGTTGCTGAAGGCGTTACATTGCCGTTTTTTTTTTTCAAATTAAAAAAATAAGATTTTGATTAACTTATCATGTTGCAAAGCCTGTCGTGCGTGCAGTTATAATGGACCATTATTTTACCATCGAATATAGTTATTAAAATGTTTAGTAAAAATTGTTAAATATTTTTTTCTATTTTATTACATAATTGTTTGCCACCATACTTATTTAGTAATGGACTTCAATGCAAATTTTGAATTTCGATTAATGTGCAAGCAACTAGAAAACTATTTGTTCACTTTTATATGTATATATAAGAAATACATGTGCACCTTAAACCAATCATTCGTGGCCATTTTTAATGCAAATAATGCACAATTAAATTTAACCATATATGGAATAAACACGATAACGAAAAAAATAATTCTGTTTTTTTGTGTCATACTATGCAGTAAAAGTAATAGCATAATAAAAATCTTTAACATAACTTGCCCTGTTCTTGTGCCTTCTGATCTAAATTAATTTTGTGAGGATGCACGCCTAACATCTTATTAGTATCATATCAATATGAAACGTTGTAATTTCACGTTACATTATTTATGATGTAACCAGTAGGTGTAACCAAGTAGCCCAATAAACGCCCATATTTGTATGTGTGTTTTAACACTACTTATTAATGTGTAGCTCTAATTTTATTAATTGTTAATAAGGTACTGTAACCCAGAATTACATGATTTTGTTCACGATTTTTACTAGAGGGCAGCTGTAAAAAATTTATAGCTCCGGTATTCAATTTGCCAGACAATCAGCTTTCACGCTGGTCAAGGATGGTCAAAAATAGGATTTTACACCTGTACATGTGCGTGTAGCAAGTCTATACGTGGTTAGTTATCTTCATAAAATTTCCCGTTTTAGCCCCTAGGTTGCGCTTATAATTTAATGGACATAAAAGTTATAAAGTATTATTTATACGTTGTAAAAGCCATTGGAATTCTTATGGAATAACTTCCTTCACCTTAAGGTGAAATATGACTTTCTCCCCTTAGGATTTTAAGTGTTTTTTCTCTTTCTAAAATTGGCCGCGCTAAGCTGCCACATTTAAAGAGTGAAAAACGCTTTTCACTGCACATTTTTTAACATGTCAAGTCGCACATTATGAAATGATGCCAAGTTTTCATTGCGTTAACTAATGTCGTTATAGCACATTTTTCTAATTAGATTGTTACACCATACTTTTGTCGCATTATAGGTTTCATTGTATTGAATAATTACAGTTTCACAATAAATATTCCAGCGATGAAAATTGTCCTTGTTCCTCTAAAGGCAATTTCAAATTCATAAATTCAGTCATGAAATACTATTTTTGTAATATTTTTTGGGGTTATTGGTATTCAACGATGCAAAATAAGAGAAAGTAAATTCATGAAAAATCTCTCATGTTACGAAGTAAATTGTATAAAATACCTTTTCGAAGACCCCATTTAGTAATATTTCATTACTTTGATATTAAAGAAACACAAATTCCAAATTACTCGTATAGAATATAAAATTAAATTCAAGAATTCAAGAACCCTAGAGTTACTTTAGAAAATTAAAGGTAGTTTCTCGTACCATGTATTAAATATGTTGTTTAAATTGTATACGTGTTCTCATGCTTTAATTTTTTTTTCTCGTAAACTATAGAAAGATGGGATTAAATTAATGCAAAAAGTGCGAAAACTTGCAATACCCTGTGCAGTTTTGGGACCAACAAACTAGCATGCCAAGTGCAGAATTTTGTCATTAAGCCTACCTTAAATCATAATCCTGTTAAGAGTTGATAGTTTTACTCCGAATTTGTCAAATCTTTAAAAATCCATTCTGAAGATATTGCTTTTGTCGGGTTCTTGAGACCGAGCGTTTTAAAAATCACGAACTTTTGCTTCTTATAAAACTTCTGAACAAGTTGAATTTGGTGCAGTTTGCACCGATGTTTCACTGGTAAAAACCCCAGTTTAAATGCATGGGCGCCCCAGCAGTATTTACTGTCTTCCCATTTAACCTAGTTGCCAAGCAATAAACTTCTTATAAATTGTCCAGACGTGTTATTATTAAGATGAGCCAGGAGGGACCACGTGCACGAATGAGCCATAAGGAACCAATTTGGAAGAGAAACTTGGTTTTTTTGCCCAAATTTTAACTCCAAATGCAAACAGCAGTTTGCACTTTTGAAAAACATTGAAAACACGCGGTCTATATTTTTAAAACGGTGTATAATAAAATTTATAGCGGTACTGAATATGCGCTAATAGTTTTCGGTGAAAGTTCGGATTGAAAAAATATCCCCAAACTCAGAATTTTATGACCTTACTTAAGCATGCAGATATGATTGTTTATAAAATTTATCTTGATTAGTTTGCCGCTATTTTGCTGCATGGTTTGCTCAGATGTGAGATTTTTATAGCACTTTATGGTACAGTATATAAATTTGTTCAATATCGATATTGAGCAGATAGTTGGTGACCAGCCTCTTGAGACTACAGCATGATCTTAATTTGTTTTAAATATTACCTAAATTAATGTTGCTAGGCAGTGCTTTTATCAGATTTATCAAGACGAATTATGAGGTGAAATACATGCCTTTTTTAAAATTAAGTACTGTACATCAAGGTCTGTCGAATTTTTGTGTGTTGAAACTGTTAAGTAACAACGACATTGCTTTCTTGTTTACATTGCTAATTTCTAAGATGCTCACAAATTTCAAGCAACGTTCCTAAAATAACACTTCACTGAATTTCAAAATAAACTCATTTTTACATAAACAAGCTCAGAGCGTGTACGCTGCTCTTACATAGGTTCTGCTTTTCATCTAGACACAAGATCTCATAACTTCCCAAAAATGTGAAACCTCTTTTGTAACTTTTGTTACTTATGGGAAAATGAAAAATTCAGCGAAGTCTTACGTGTAAAAGCATGTCTATGTTGCACATTCAGCACATTATTTCCAATTTTAATCTCCTTAGCGGTTTCGAATCATCATAATTGTAACATAAATATGAATTTATTCCATTTTTCATATACACATGAATATATATATATATGAATTTATTTGATGTTGAGAAACGATGTAATAATAGACCTGCTTCGCGTTCCTTAAATTTTGTATGTGTTGTTTGTTTCATCAATATTAAACAGTACAGTGGAAGCTCTTTTATCCGAGGTATTTGGGACCATGGCTATCTCGGATAATTGACTTCCTCGGATAATCAAAAATAGTTTTAAAAAAATATGTGCAACTGTACAGTACAAGCTTTTTAATACATGTACACATTAAATACGAAATATGAAAAAATCGAAACTAAAACTTGTTAACTCGTTTTTAATCAGTTTTAATCTTCCAAGAAACCCAGTACACCTTAACGCTTTTCCCTTTGCTTTTTCTATGTTTATCCGAGGTTGCTTCACCTTTTAAGCCGAATATCGGATAACCGGTCCTCGGATAATGGAACTTTACTGCATTAGCGTTATTATAACTTGATATTTATGGACCATTAATTTGCCTATGACAATTAGTGATTATATGGCGTTTAAAAATTTGGAGTATGTTCATGTAGACATTAACGTTCTTACTTGTTTTAATCAGTTTTCCTATTGTTTGGAATAATAAATGGCAGAAAATTGACGGATTTTGGAGTAAATAATTTCTTAAACAATACAGGTTTGCATTTGGTAAATGCGGAATGCTAGCATCTATGCCTTTTGTAAACATAAATGTAGTTCATATATTGGTGGACAAACAGAATTGTGCTAGAAATACAGGTTAAATTGTTTTTAATTGCTGATCATTTTTAAGAAATTATTTTAAAATATAAAAATTAAGATTGCCATAAACATTGTCTATAGCACACAATTTTACAATTATTAAATATTGTACTTAAACATTTCCGAATTTCGCAAGGATACTTTCATTGTTTGTTGCCAAAGATCAATAGTAAGTTGATATGCTAAGCATCCGTATGTAATCTTAAGCACAAGAGACAATATTAATATTTCAGATTAAGCGCAGCACTATAGGGATTTAATTATTAACACTGATGTCATGGTATCTTTCTTAATTATCATGCAGGAATATCCGACAACTTCCAATACCTTCATTAATTAGCCACTATATATTAAGTTGTACACAAGGCCTTGGGTATGAGTTATGTTTTAATTTTTGGTCCTCATTTAATATAAAGTTGGCAAGGACTACGAGGTCTGTCTCTCCGTTAATTATGTGTATTTTAAGGCATAATTATGACCCTTGTGCATTTCTGATATGCACAGAACCTCCCATTTTTGATGATGTTATTATAAGAAAATTCCCTAGACGAAAAAATTACGTATGAAGCCCGATGCAAATGAAGTATCTTAATTCTTCACTTCAAAAATCTAGCAACCAAATTTCAACAATTAATTAAACAAGAAAACAGTGGTATTCTATGATTGCAAATGCTTTCATCAAGGATTAAATTTTGGATTTTATGCTGTGCTTGTTACAGGCAGGTTACATGCCAGGAACATTATTCGTACCTTAAATTTAAGCTTATTAATCTTATTTTTATCGTAAGTTTACCCCTAAATTACGAATATATTCAAATGACCCAGACATTATTTCATGGCAACATGTTAGCTAGTAACAAGTAAGGGTTTATTTCGAAAACGTTAACAATTCACTTGAAAACATGTTTTGCAATTTTATTCATTATAAAAACAATAAAAGATTTATAACCAAACTCAAAAGTTGGAATAATATTTGTTAATTACTACATCTTGTCTACAATTCATACAGTATTTATTCAATGAATTGAAAGATTTTTCAGATCCAAATTTGCTATTTTATGGATATGTTAGAATAGCTGTTTTCAGGGAAGATAGAAAGTAGCCCCAGAATAAATTGTCTTACCTTGTCAGGGATTTGCATGCCTGCCTACCCCCTGGCGAGTAATTAAAAAATTATCTCCTGTTTGACCGAAACTGCTCGTGAAAACGGACCGTTAAGTCAGTTATACGGTCGCAAGGGGTTTTCACATCCATATACGAGTGGCATGTACGTTTCTGGGTGACCCGAGGGATGGGATAGGATCCAGCCCCTTAGCCTAGGTTTGTATCATCCTATGGCTCATCCCGTTGTTGTCGAAGCCCTGCAATAGGTCGGCTTACTTTCAACTATGACACTTTGAACAATAAAGCACCTAAGCAGACAGCCCCCTATAAAATACGAGGGTGCTTCCTATCCACAAACGCTCGGTTTTTCTAGGGACCCCCTGCTCATGGTTTACCCTAAAGCGCTTACTTCTGAGGGATTTTGGCAAAATATTTTGGAACTTTTTATTGGCTGTTTTGCCGCAGCCCATATGGGGCTCCGATGTCTTTGAAATGCATGTATCAAAATCAGGGATTATAGCGAAAGCGAAGGCATTGCACCCATAACGATTTCTGCCAAATGTTGGCTTAGTTGTTTCGAACAAGACCATTATCAGCATAATATTGGCTTAGTTTTTGTGGACACTGTACATTTCGATTTGTAGCCAGTGGTGATGTAACCAAAGCCAGAAACATAGTTATTTTGGGGCATTTTGCAATATTGCAAAGCAAAATTATGTAAATTTCGCTTTGATGTTTTAAAGGATTTGTGAGAAAACATGGAAGGATTTTTCGATACCTCTTTCATATGCAAATTTTATGAAAAATGTGCATAAATGTTGTGAGCAATTTAAAAATCTTACTCAGATTCGTTGTTTAATGGTTTGCTGAAAATATGTAAACGTTTCTTCGACAGAAATTAATCTTTCTTATGAAATTGTAGATCTCGGCGAGTATTATTAGTCACGTTTTTAATTATTTTCAGCATTTTTTCAGCTATTTTTTTGCGCGAAAAAAGAACCACTGAAAATAATTTTAAATCTCCAACAACCTGATGGTGAATTTGTGAAAATAATTTATTAATAAAGTCAAGAATTGAGTTTGTTTTTATCGAAAATTAAATAAAAATAATATAACAGTATTAATTCAAACAACGCCTTGGAGCTTTATATCGACGTTTTGAATAGCAGAAAATGACTTATAAAACGTGGAAACCACAGAAAAAAATGTGTCCATATTTTGTGTCGACTTTAACATCAACAAACCAAAGCTTTCAATTTAGATTTTCGTGACTTTTATCCATAAATTATTTGTCAGAGAGCAGTTGATATTCAAACATAGTCTTTGGATTTTCTTCTGTGGTTTTCATATGTTGAAAGGACATTTGCTGCCATTTAAAAATTCGATAAGATGTTCATGGGCGTAGTTTGAATTAATAATTTTATATTTTCATTTAATCTTCTGTGAAAACAAAGCTATAGCGCTAGCAATAATAGCTTGTCGACTTAAATTATTTTAATTTTCATGCCAATGACAAATATGTCAGCGATTGGTCCAATGAACTATATGTTCAATAACTGTGAAATATTCTCCCCCTAAAAAACGGGTTTTACGATATCAGCCTTTTTTTTCCTAGAAAACATGCAGCCCGTTTTACAGCTGTTTTTGACTAAAAATATAAACGTAGTGTTTTTCAAAGGACACCGAATGTTTAGTTAAATCAATGGCTAATATATACAGTAGGTCCCAGCTTGCTATGCGTGCTGTGGGAAGGGATCTTTGTATATCTTATTTTCGGCATTTTTTACATTAAAAACCCCGTTGTGTGTGATAATACTTGCATTTCAACTTGCCAAGGCAGCAAAAAAAAAAAAAAACCTGCCATCCATGGAAGATGTCATTCGTAAGTCCATTACAGGTGTACGTATTATGTTAGATGGTAAACTGCCGAATGTTAACTCTCCGTGTAAGGCGTAAGACTAAAGACTAAAACAATATTACATCGTTTTAAGGAGTAATTAGGACCATATTAACAGTTGAACTCTACTGGTAAAGTATTTGTTTACTTAAGTTCATAATAAAGGAATACAAATTACATAGCAATTAGAGGAAAAGTTTTAAAAAAATTATTCCTAGTTACGTTTTAGATTTTTTCAAACGTAAACGTAAAAAAACCGTTAAAAACGTTTTTGGTATAATATTTTTTTACCTACATGCAAATTCATAATAAAGTAATAAAAATTATATATTCATTGTCATTGTAAAATTACTTTTTTCTTTCTTTATAAACTCACAGCGTGTATGCAAATTTTCTCTTTGAGAATTTATGAAAGTAAGGTATATTAAAAAAAATTAAACTTATAGAAATTGATGTAGAGATTAGCATAAAAATATTTAAGAGTATGCCTACTTTTGTAATTGTAATTTTTTTTTTACAAACGTAAACGCAAAATAACAGCTTGTATGGCAATTTTCTGCTTGTAAATTTGGGAAATTATGGTAATTTAATGGGCAGTAGACGTTTTTGGAGTGAAATTCTTTCCAGAACGACAGTTGCTAACATACTGAGTGTTGTTTAATGTGACCCCCTTGTCGTTTTGAGCATTCTTGCAACCTAATACACCCTATAATGGATTTCATTTAAAAATAATAATCCAGGTTTGCACCCTTAAGGATATCTATTGCACAGCGTATTTATTGTGTAAATACTAAATATTTGTTTGGGTTGATGAAAAGTGATCGTTGCTATTTGGGCGTATAGGGGGCAGTGTCCATTATTACTTTCGGAGATTCCAAAGTTAATAATATGGTGTGAAGCCCATTTAATGTGAGAAGGGTCGGGGGAACATTGAACCAGATTGCTCCTGCTCGTCTTTAGTCTTTAAGCTGTTGTTTTTGTCCGTTAAAAACTTGCAACTTTCTTCGCTGTACAACGCGTGGACAGCGGTCAGTTTAGGGCAGATGACCCGACGACCGAGAGCGTTGACCTTTCATTCTTTTTTGTGCTCTGGCATTTTAATGGTGGTCACATTATGCGCTTCCCTTATGTCATTTTTGGTAGCCATGTTCCCCTCGAAACCCGATGGTGATAAAAGCCCCCGCTGTTGGGACTGTGAGGTGCGCATGCGCGTCGCTCCCATTGACCCTTGCCGAAAACAATAGCGTAAGCGTCAGGTTAGGACTTCTTACCAGGTAAACGGGCCTGTTACTTGACCCAGCTTACCTGTGGTTGGTCACCCAGCCCACCTCTCGTTGCACCCCCTGCAAATTATGGTCGTCGCCTATCCCTCCTTTTCTTCCCAAAGACCTCTTTTCTCATCTTTAAAGTTGCCTCCCAAATTTCGCTTGTTTCTCATTGTCTCCAATCGCCTTTCATACTAGCCTTTCTTCCATGCGTGACGGGTTGTACCAAACTCCGATAAATATACTCTCTCAGAAATGTTTGTTAATTTCGTAATGTTTTTTGTTATCCATGCACCCCTAAAACATTTAGATAGAATGCACACTAAGAGTTTGTCGATAAATGTTGACAGACGTGTTAAAATAGTGTAGAATGTTTGAAAATGAAGACCTATTAAACTGATCATGGAAATAAATGTTTTTTAATTATCTTGGCTAAAGCATTCAATGTTGATCTTAAATTTATTTTGCACAGAAATTATGGCTATTCTGTGCAAAAATGTGTATAAATTTTGAGTTTCAAAAATCTCGAGTAGACTTAATTCTCTTCATTTCAATATTCTATCCATAACCTGTTATATATTGTTCATTGTTTATTTTATTGTTGATGAAGATTGTCGTTTGCTTTTCACATTGATTTGTCTTGTTGTTTACAGCGTGAACTTTGACTACCTTTTAATGCTCTTGTTTCTTTTTTGACGTCATTATTGTCTTTAAAATTGTTCTTTGTTAACTTTACATGTTAACTGATTCAAATTTAACTAACTAAACATGATTTCTTCAATAGCGTGATCACTGATTATCTATTTGATGTGTATGTCAGAGTTCACATCAGTCCCTATTATTATTTCTTTGATGTGTTTATTATTATAAGTTAATATTTATTTACTATTTAACTTTGCTTCTGAAAGACGCATGCATTTTTCTTTTAAATGTTTAAGAACATTTGCTTTTATTTAAGCATATCACTAATTTAAATGAATGCAAACCCAATTTAATCATACTTAAGTACTAGGAGGGTATTCTGTTGGTATCTATAGCAGAAGTGGGAGCAATTAATTTCAGTTTATCAGTCTGCCTAATTACTCTCTTTAAGAATTTTCATCTTATTAAAAGCAATCTTAATTACCTATAGGCATTCAACTAAATGCTTTTCAGATAAAAAGCTAACCGATATTGTTGTGGCCGGTTTCACCAAACTCTTATTTGATTTAATCAAGGTGTGAAACTGGTTTCACTGGTTAGCCGATTGCATAGATCTGAGTTTGGTACAAGCCACCTTGTTTTTTTAACAAAAACAAAAAAACAAGCAGTTTTGTATTGAAATTAACATTAATTTTACAATGAAATTAAAATTTTCGTTCTCCGATTGGTTTACAGCTGACCGAAGAACCTCGACTTCTTGGACCAATGGCGTTGAAGCATATTTGTTAGGTAGGAAAAATTCAAACCAATATTCTTTACTACAGTTTTTGGATTTCATACAGAGTGCATGTAAAATTAGTCATAATGTTCGTTAGCATTTCGGTTTAAACCTATGCTTTGCAATCGTTGTCTTATGTTTTACATTTATTTTATTGTTATTATTATTATTAATTAATCGTTTGAGAGATTTTTTCAGTTGTTTCATCCAAAATGTTTTTTTACCCCATTTATTATTGTAGCACAAGTGCAATGTTTGACTATTTTTTGAACAGGCACCCTGTATGAAACTAAAATTTTCGTTTAATTTTGTCATGTTTTGCTTGCATTTACAGTTTACGACTATTGAACAAAGCATCGATTTTTGATAAATGATTTAAAATTATCGATAATGGAAGCCGTGAAAAGTATTCGGTATTCGGTAGTTGGGTGGCCTAAACTAGATAACACTGTATCTTGCTTAGATTTAAGCTTTAGTTAGTGAATGCCCAGCAATATCTGTGAAAACTAGTTTTGAACTGCAGTAAGGCTAATTGGCTTAATTTGCATATCGGCATCCTATCTCAACTATATTATTGTGGATTGACAACTTACATGATTATGAAGCAAATTCCGTTTTGATTCCCGTTTATAACTCTTATTTGTCCATTGAATGAGATTTACTGGATGAAAATGAAGTCCTACCAAGTCCAAATATAAGCCACTGGAGTGTAATGAATTTATAATAAAATTATTGGTTTATGCTGAATTTTTCGTCTGTTAGACGAATTATAAATTTAAAAAATATATTACCTCGAAATAATTGTTGGTTTTCTTAAATAAATTTGCTTACTTAATTTGTTTGAGGTCCATATTTTATTTGACAAGCGAATTATCCATTAACAGACAAAAATGGCTTTTTACTAACGTTATTTATAACTGTGCTCTAAATGCAATAGTTACCAACTAGTATTTTATTTAGTTTTTGTTCAAGGTATTGTTAATTTTTAGCTATGCAATGAATCAATTTTCATTTTAACGAATTCAAATTTGAAAACCTTAATAATGATGCGTCTTAATTCAGCATTTTTATGAAAATTTCCCAAAATTAATACCATTGTTAGCATAACAGCTGAAAGCGATTAGCAGTTTTAAATTCAATACACTGTTATCTTGAACAGATGACCTACTCGGGTCGACATTTTTAATATTTGAACAGCTATCTAACTTAAAAAGTATCTTTTTTGACATCGTCTTGACCCCGCACGATTCATTCAAATAAATCATTTTTGGGACAGATTATGTTTCATTAAGTTGAAAATCCCTTTCATTGTGTGCAGGAAAATTAATCGCTAAAGGAGAAGTCATTCTGTCCAGACTACATGGTTACAGCTTGTTAAATATTGTTGGCGTTAACTTCTAACCTCTAATAATCGGCCAATTTAAACGATCTTTTAACGTCATCCTAGTTTAGTTAACTTGTTGTTAAAAATTTATCTGCCTGAGCGCAGATTATTCTCTTTGAATCCGCATTATTTTTGCCCTTTTTTATTCTGAATACTGAAATGGCTTCGCCTTGCTTCAAGCCTGGCATTAACTATCCTAAAGTACACGTTAAGCGAAAGGTTCACTGCCGATAGCAAGCATTTTTTAAAACTTGATTTAAATTACATGCCATCTGAAACGCGTCTAAATTGAGCATAATTTCGTTATTTAATTTCTACATTGTCGGCAGCTGTTGTCATTTGTAAATCACCCCTCGCCACGCAACATTTTGCGGAAAATGTAAATGGGTTTTGGGTGATTCGCTAAGTGGTCAACATATTTCTGTCGCTTACATTGACATTGTATAAACGATTTTTGTAAGCCACATGCATGTATTTTGGACGTAGTTTGCTTGAAACTGGAATCGTAGTTATTATAGGATTTTAAAAAAGACTGCTTCGCTATTTATTTGGTTCCTGTCCTTTGTTTAATTAAATATCATTGCACGATGTATTTTTAATTCAAATATATTTTTAAAAAAATGTAATTCACCAAAATTCTTGCTTAAAACTATATCAATAAAGAACAAAACGAGTTTCAAAAAAAAAAAGCAGCATATAAATCTAGTCATAGTCAATACCATTATAAATAAAGTTTATAAAGGAAGACAATGAATGTTTTGTGTAAGCTTATAACACAATGTCCACTGATTGTTATTTTAAAATTCAGATGAAAAAATTGAAAATGAAATGTCACAAAAGAATGTGGAAATTACAGTCCTGCCAGCAATTATGATAATGCATTCTACAGGATTTACAGGTTAGAATGTATCAACATAACTGATGTAAGGCAATATCTGATTGAAATTTGTATAATATAAATATATATTTCATTTTTATAAAAAACCGATTTCTATGTATAATTGTACATTAAATGCATGCTTGATTTATCATATATAATACAAAAATTAAAAGTAATAAAAATATGTAAATCCAAAAAAAATGTCTTTAATATCACATTTTTCTTACAAAGTTCCATACAAATTAAATACCTCATGTTGTTAGGGGTTAACATTTCGTCTTATTTGATGCATGTTTTAAACAAGTTATTACATATCCTTCCCTAAATATAATCTAAACAGATACATTTAAAAATATTTAGTTCATTAATGGTCGTTATTGGCAATTTTCACTGCATGTATGCTATGCATGCCTCACGTGTCGAAAATTTAACCCTCCGAATGTGTTGACCCTTCGGATATGTTTATGGATGACCCCTTATCTCTTGAAGAGAAATCCTCAGGCCAACAAATTCAAACAACTTGTATCTGAAGTTTTAATTTGTATTGCCCCCATGGAGTCCAGCATTTCCAAACCGAATTCAAGAACGTGCGTTTTTTGGCTTTCATTTTAGGCTATGCTAATATATGCACTATTTCTGTACCTTTTCCTCGATGTTTAATGGATTTCGTTCACCGCAGCTTTTCATCTCTCTCATTGTGAAATAATTGCGCAGAAATTTATGGCCGAAACTCTGAATTTCAATTTTTTAATATATGGGGGGCTGTCTAGCCGAATTCCCGCGCGTTTTAAGTGGTCCACGAATCCTTTTTTTGGCCTTAGCATTTTCACCTGCCAGCCCCTTCACCTCGATGGTCTTGCACAAATTTAAAAACTTTGCACTCTCCCCCCCCCAAAAAAAACGCTTTTGATAAGTTGATTTATTAGTACGGTGCTGCAGGAATCTAGGCTCACCAATGAGGCATGAGCTTGAGGAGATATGGGGGACCTCCAGAACCAGTCTTCGAGCAGGGGGTACCCGAAGGTGGATTTTTTTTAATGAGTTTTGAGCCTGTTGGTCAAGCCGGCTACCCCTGTTGGCCGTTTCGGCCTCCCGCCTGTGTCCGAGTGACATTTTTCGCAAATATGATTAATAACCTGTCATTTTCGCTTCGTGATTAGATTCGATAAGAGCTGTTTTCGATGAATTTCAAAAGATCTTAGGGCGGGTGGTTTGCCTTCGAGGAGAAGGGCGATCCAATCAGGATATATCTTTTGCAGGCCATCATTCGAGCCCTGTGCTTGTAGCCACAGACATCCACAATTTGGCCCTTTCTGAGTAGTGCAATTTTCACAGCGAAATTCTCAGAAAGCCTGAAACTATTGCATTCGGTTGGCATTTAACTTAAGTTTTTGTCTCTGCTAATTGGTAAAGCTCGCATCGTTGCAATTTCTAACCGCAATTTCCCCGAATAGGTCTCATTCGAATTACATTTTAATTGTTCGAAGGGTAAATGAGGTCTTTAAGGGGTGTATGCGAGTATTTCCTGTTAGTTCGAGATTATGAAAGGCTTCGAGTGAGCAATGAAATGAGGAACCAAACTTCAATTGGTTGTTGTGGTAAAGTACCGTTTTAATTTTTCCTAATGTTTTTTTGAAGTCCGGACCTGCAGGTTTGGACCGCTACTCTTTTTAACAGTGCATTAATTAACCTTTTATGGTAAGCTCTTTAAGGCTAGTCCAAGCTCAGAAATTTACAAAAAAAAATTGATGATGGGCCATGAAGCATTTTAATGAAATATTTGACGTATGTTAGTAATAATGATATATACCTAGTAAAACTCTCCCTTTTAAAGTTGTATAACAAGCCAATAAAACATTTCTCACAATACTGTCAGCTGATACAAGTAAGTTCATTTAAAAAAAATATTTTCCTTGGCATGGTAGCACTTAGTCTTGTTGTAAATTTCTCATGAGGTGTGAATTGAATTGTGAATAGTTTTTGGTGTTATCATTTCGTTGAAAATTATGCATGCATTCGAGCACTAATAATGCAATCTAATTTCGATAATCATTTGCAGCAGACATTGAAACGTAGCTTGTGAATATCATTGCACTACAGTATAAGTGGATACCGTTTAAAACCCTGGCTCATTAAATCTGTACCTATGCTTGGCAATCCCATTTCAATTTTTCAAGAGGAGTTATCACGATTCACATGTTCACAATGTTTTATATATTTTCTTGTGTTTCGGCATATCATCTAGAATTTACAAAATTCGTAATTTCGAAAATAAGGGAATTCTCAACCCAAATATCTCGTTTTGATTTTTTTATCCAATGACCTTTCAACTACTAGCTGTGCAGATTAAGTACTTCTGTTTGGCTGCTCTTAATGTTCATTTTTTATCAGAAAATTTATAGACCTACAAGTTTAATGGACCATGCGAAAATAAACGCTCAAAAACCTGAATTTGACGGTTTTAGTAAAAAAAATTTGCTTAAAGTCAAAAGTTGGCACCAAACCATTCTTGTAATGTGTTTAGACGGAAATAGGACATTAAGATGTACATTGTATGAAACTGTGCCTGCTGTGTGATTCATGGTTAGTGCTAAATTTGTTAGAATATGGCATGGACTTTAATACAGCTGGGTTCAACATTAGTTAGTTGGCATTTTAAAATATCTTTACTGTTCCGTGAATACCAAATCTACAGGCTGTGCTATTGACCAATGTGCTCTTTTTTCAATTCAATTTGAAAAATGAAATCTGTGCACGTAGGCTATATTAATGAAATTTCATCTTTAAAAGGTCACTTTTTGCTGCTCGAAAAATTATTCTTTTATGTTCAATTATAAACTTGATCTAACATCAAAACATTTTTTGCACCAAGCTTCGTAATATTTATAGCGCATTATTGCTATGATTAATGCAAAACACGTTATAAATAATGTTCTCGTGTTATCGGAATGTATTTACTGCATAATTACTCCTTTGTAAATGCTATAATTTGCTGGAATCTGCATGAGTTACTTGGAAGAGTTTTTTGGTCACGTGATTATTTCGCAATTATTTGTTCTTTGAAATTTGAAAGAATTAATGCCAGCTGTCAATTTCGTGTGTTGGTTGATGCAAGGTTTACCTCGTACAAATATTTGTCACTTATTTTTATCGAACGTGTTTTAATGAGTCATACCGCATGATGTCTAAATCTGATATTTCTTGTATCCGCAAGCTAAAACCAGTTTTAGAAAAATAAATGTGGTACATGTATTCTCCATCCGTAAATCCACTAATAAAAATGTTTTTTTTTCTGAAATGGAATTTTACACCCGTGAAATTATTAGCTTTTTCGTGCTGCCCCTTAACTTAAATACGCTTAGAGATTATCATTGATTACCCCCTAAATAAACATTTGTTTTGTTCCACCATGCCGAATGTGATCCAATGTTCATCATTACGTTCCATGCTTCAAAATCTGGATAAATAATAGTGATTCATCGCAATAAATTAACGGCATAACAATTTAGGCGTATGAAAAGCGAGGATAAAGGGATGATGGGTTCGCGCATCCAACCTTAAACTTGCTTTAAAGTTTAATTCAAGGGTCATTTGTTAAATACAGAGTAACTAGTACAGGAAACGAACGGTTTTTATTCTTGCTTCAAATCGATTTGCAAAAATAAGTAACATTTCCGGCTATTATAAAACGCTAATTTAACCTTCTACCTTGTAATTTTAAAACAAGGAATTAAAGGTCGGCTATCAGTTATGAGCCTTGTTAGGTGAAAGGAAACACTCGAACCACACTAAGTCAAATTGCACCCTGACGTCACACGCTCTAATAGCAGTCATAACGTTGTTATTGAGGTATGACTGGCAGTGATGCGTGAAGCCGTCTGAAGGGCTGTTTTAATTAATGTAATGAGGTTAAATAGTGGTACTGAAAACGTGGACAACTATCAATTGAAAATGAAATTCAGATTTCGACTGAACAAATTTGGAAAAATGTTCAACTTTCATTCAAATTGATGGGCATGGCATTTTTAAATTCACTCAAACCTCACTTTATGGTCCAGATGGGTTCCTGGAAAGTTGGCTGTATAACGAAACATGTTTTTACATACAAACCAATATAAATTACATAGTATACGTTCCAAATCTCATTTTAAAAAAATAGAAAATCACATACGTTCTTGGCTACAAATGAATAATTTAGTATAATTTTGTTATGAATAACAATGCTTATAACAACAATTTTGAATTCCATAGTCTAAAGATTCGTATGACACGTTGCTATCTCTGGCCTTAGCTGAAGTTAGCTCTCAAATGATAAATTCACTTTTAACAGGATGTCCACGGTTACATCGTTAATAAGAGTAAAAACAAGGGATGACCTTTTGAGATTCTATTGATCAAATTGCTTCCATACGCTTCAAAGACCCATACACTTTCATGTATTTGTGTTAGAAAATATCAGGTTTGATTAGTTTTGGCCGTATAATAAAACAATGATCGTAAAATGAAACGGGGACATAAAACAAAATGGCTGTTATAGTGAAATGCCGTATAGTCCATTTTGTGCTTTTTATTTGGAGATTAAATTTTAATGAACGTTTGAGTTATGAGCTATGCTTTTCTTAAAATGATTAAAATACACATTTTCTGACAACTTTCAAATTAACCTTAAGTTCAAGTGGCACGCAGGGGAGAGAAATTGATGGTAAACGACTTGTTAGCAGTTTCTAACCAACCAAACCCTCGTTCTGATTTGCAATATCCTGATATATTCTAAAATCCGTGTGTGGGAGTGTTCATAAAGGCTAGTTTTTAGGTGAAGGTGGTGGCAAGATATTTTTGGTTTGAATTTTTTTACACCTGCACACACCCTGGTGGGCGGCTTGCCATAAGTGAAAAAGAATTTAAGGAAACCACTGATAGGAATTCAAAGTAACCTTATGAGATCCTATCACTTATTTCATCGTGTTTTTTACGGTGTTACCTCGAAGTGTGCTGGGAAATAACACGGTGACTCGTTATTAAATTTTGCATTGTTTTATTTTGTGCATTCATGCCATCAGTATTTATGTTGGAATACTGAGAGGCTGTTATTTGACTAAGTGATGTGTAAGTCTATTAAAGAGTTGTTAAAAACTGTTGATTAATGTAGTACAAGGTCCCTATCTGTTAGCTATTCGTTACTTAAATATTTTTCGGGCTGCTGGCTCCTTTTGAAACGCCCTGCAATTTCATAAGTATTTGTAGTGATGCTTTTTTTTTGGAGTTTTTATGATGCGAAAGCTTGAATAATATATACACTCGAAAGCGCTAATTAATTATTCGAGAATGTTCTGCAAGATAATTATATTTCGGATGATCCATAAAAGGTTTTCGTACTTAATATTCACAAACGATATAATGTACACGAATAGAAGCCCTCTGCAATTAATATCTTACTAATAGAAAACTATATTTCCAAAATATTTGTATTCCAATTTAATATAACAGAATGTATAATATCATGCGTTAAGTGAATAGGCTATTGCTCGTTTTAGGTTACTTTATATTACATTATGGTCACACTATGTATGACATCATTAAAAGGAACGATTCTTAAAAATATTAGCATAAATGTATACTAAATATAGAAATTGTAATTTGAGCATTTTAAGCTTATGATAAAGTGAAGCTTGGCTTCTGTGGTTAAATACATGTATAGCAGTATAAATTAGAAAAGTGTGGGTTTTAAATAAATCAGTATCTTTGAAAGCTAACACATTTGGTAGAACGTCTTTCGCATTCAGTGTATGATAATCAGTTTATCATGTTATTTTAACGATCTACTCACTGTAAATTTGGAGATGAATTTCAAAATGATAAGTAATATTGCAGAAAAAGCATTATAAATTGTATCCAGTTGTACTTGTAACGATTGTAAAAAAAAGTGTAAAATTTTCTTTAAATGTTTCCTCAAATGAACACAACTATCAGGAATATCAGGAATACTGATCGTATAAGGGCAATAGTGATGAATCTATTTAAATGCTGGTTCATACTGTCAGTACTACTGATGGTGCAAGGAGTTGCGTTACAGCCGGTTGTTATTCTGCAGTGTCCAGCCCAAAAGTTTAAAATCCGTGCAGCATTCATTAATTCAGAGGTCAGCTTGGAAACTGGGTGACCTTCGCCACCACCTCCCATATTTAATTGATCATTCGCAATTTATATTTTCCATCAAGATTCTCGCCGAAATTCTAATTAACCTCTTGACTTATTTCTGCCTGCAGCAGGTTTTGGCAGTGCTTGCCCCCTTTCCTTTTTAGGACCCGTTTGTTGTACCCCCTTCACTCGCCGAAATCTGCAGTGCAAAACTCTTGTGAAATGATTTGTTTCGTTTGCTTTCAAGCCAAGAAATTTCGACACGTTGTGGCTAACTTTTATTGCATGTAGTGAGATCAGAAATTGTTTTTTTCCATTGTTTGGCCAATTACTCGAATGGTTTTGACGTCAAGTTCGGTTAACCATGGTTACTCATCACTACAGTTCGTGTCCTTTGATCTGTGGTTAATGGCCTCATATTTCAAGGTATGTTAAATATTTTCAACCAAAAAAAATTGCTGGCTAAAAAATGAGTCGTATTAATATTCGCTCTGCCAAGCGGGTAATGACCAGCTTCGGACAATCCGATTTTTCTCATAATTTTTAGATTTAAAAAAACCCACAAAATATACGTTTGAGCGCTATCTGAACGTTGATCTTTCTTCTTTCCTTAAACACATCAATCTTAATCGCAAGAGTAGATTTGCAAATCTTCAACTTTAACGAATAATTTTAAATTTCAAACTACGTCGATTGAGCTGTAAATAATAGCGTTGTTGTTGTTGTTGTTCCTGATATTCCAGTAACATTTGGCTACTCTTTACCAAATGTTTTGTC
Organism: Rossiulus vilnensis; assembly: GCA_034700785.1. NCBI lineage: Eukaryota > Metazoa > Arthropoda > Diplopoda > Julida > Julidae > Rossiulus > Rossiulus vilnensis. The sequence continues at coordinate 8,450 of JAQIXS010000833.1, read as the reverse complement.
ACTCGATCCTCAAGTTGTTCGGGGCGCATTTGCCTCCTCCAATGTGATAAAAAATTGTCCTCCTGTTGTAAAACCATTGGGTTAATATAACCTTCAGGGGTCAGCTACCTTCGTCCTATCCGAAGGGGGAAGGCGCTAAAGAAAGCGAGTCCTTGTTGGAGAGAACCTTAGCTTTTTCGGTGTATATTTAACTTCAAAATTGGTGATTTTTGGGAGCTGTCATGGCGCTGCTTTTATGCCGCCATTGCAGTTGTCTAAAAAAAGCCTTTGTTGCTTCCCGAATGACTTGGCAAGCATTGTCAGAAGTATCACAATGAACTTTGTAAATTAGAGTAGTTTTTATCGACGACATTGTTGGAAACCCGAAATTTTGGTTTATCTTTTAGTAGGAAATGGCAGCTTGTCATTGGTGTCGTTTTTGTTCATTGCCATTTTTTACTGATGTACAGGGTACGTTTTTTTTCTTTCTTTAAATCAAACTATTTTAGATGTTAATGTGAGATTAAATACCAAAACCCATCCTGCTGATAGGGTGTTTAATTGTTAGATTGCTAGAAACAAAAAAAATTAACTGATTGGGCGTTAAATTGTCACGTAAAATGTTAATATTTCCCTGAGCTTTCGAACGATTTTCCACTGATCAGTACATTTCAAGGACTCCATATTGTTTGCTGGTGTTGTTAAGACGCATTTAACATCATGTTATGATCTGATTCCAGCATTTGTTAGCATAACTGGAACAATGTTTTAACAGAAAAAAAATAATTCGTTAAATTAATTCGTAAAATTTATTCTATTCCTGAGCTTTCCAATGATTAAGGTGGTATTTTCAGTCAATTTGGCTAACGAAAAGTGTAGGGCCCTATAGTTCCTAATTGTCTAAAGGTAATATAAGACGGCGTTGCACCTCTATAAATTATCATTTCGATTATGTCGGACTTTATGAACGTCCCCCGCTTATTTCGAGTGTAATTTTTATGAACCTGGAGTTTTGGTCAAGAGGTCATAAAAGGCCAGGAGAAACGCTACGTTATATAAGGCAGAGTCCTTGTTTACAGCCTAGCTGCTAAAATGGTCTCTCTGCTTTCCGCTAAATTGGGCTTAGCAGGCTCTAAGGTGATGCTTAGGATTGACTTATATTATCTTGCCTTGAGGTCGACATTCTTGCACTGTCCTTTTCTGGCCATGGGGCGCCCCGAGCATGAGACAATTGCCCTTGCCATTGAACTCCACTGCACAATATGGCTCCTTACGTAAGTGAGTGTAAGGGCAAGTGACGATGAATGGGACCACTGTTGGTCATTTCGACAATTAGGGACCATATATACAAGTATATATATAAGGGTCGTGAAATAACGTCCGCTATTTCCATCCGAATTCCACTTTAGAACGTCACCCCTCGGTTTATTCAACCAGATATCTTAAGGGCATCCATTCACTTTCCCTTTTTTTAACATGTTTTTTTTAAAGAATAAATAGCATCTTATATTACGCCTGTGCTAACCATGTGCACGTGCTTTGACCGTTCTTTGGCACTGTGTGGTCACTCAAGCTGGACTTGACCAGCGCCAGTGATGGTCATTTTCAGAATAGCCTTTCCGATATTTAGGTTAGCAAAAACGCTCTGATGCTGTCGTCCATTTTCATTATTTGAATCGTAATGTAATTTCTAGTTTATTTAATATCGATTACTGGGTCAGTAATATGAAGTCGACATGTCCACTTAAACGCGTTATTTATGGCATATCAGTAAGTCTCGCAATATTTTGTTTTTGCTTTCATTTCTCGATTTTAAGTATAGTTAGTTTGTTCTCTATATATTTGCTATTATCTTAAATTAATCGTGTTATTGAAATTCAATATTTAATTAATGCATTCGAGAGGTCTTTCTAAATAATTTAAGTGATTGTTTTAGCGAATATATAAACTTTCAAAACAAGTCTTTATCAATTCGAGTCGCAAATTATGCACGTAAATACACTGTTTTATATGACTTGTAATTTACAATCGCAAATTTGTGAAATTGTAAATAATGATTCATGTAGTCTATACAGCTTTAACATTTCCATTGTTTGAATTGTGTAAATTCAGTCTCTCACAGCTGCTTTAAATTTTTTAACATTTTTAAACATTTACTGTAAATCCAGCAGATACAACATTTATGTATGCTTTATCGGATATACATTTTTATTGAGTTATTTTGTCGATTGTAGCATAACGGCGTTTGAATGCAATCTCTGTAAGGACTATTAACATTATTTAGGCCTATCATGCTGCTTAAAAATAGTTTCTGTTAGTCATCAGAATTTTATACACTAACCCTTTTACAGACATTGTATTGGTAACTAAATCAATGTACATATAAATGTACATTTGATCCACTTAAATAATTAACATAACTTGCTTATCTGTTAAGTCTTAATGAATATATACATTATCAGGCCCATTAAGAGAATTGGTTTCCATAAAAGAAATTGTTATCTTGAAAATATGATGCACTGTAATACAAATTAGATGTAGTCAGGAACAACATATTCAGAAAATGGTATAATTTTTTTTCCATAAGATTAATAAATAATCGCTATTCACGTATTCTCATTTTTAAATTTATAATTAAATGTTTAAAAAATCATCAAGATCAGCCTACTACTGATTTCTTACAATCGATTATTTATTAATCTTTGTAAAAACAAACAAAATGCCACATTTTAATTGAGCCTAAAACCTCTGTACTAATTCAAGCGAAACCCAAAAGCAGGAAATAAAAAAAATATATCTCTTTTCTTTGAAATAATATATTTAGTGAAACCATAAGAAAAATTCGAAATAACACAGGCCTATCTAAATGACACTTTTTTCAAGTTGTTTCAAAATTTCTTCTTTTGGACTTCGTTTAGTCATGGTGTTTATAAAATTGCTCGATTTTTTGTCGGATTTGACGAGGCTTTTTTTCGTCTACTCGTAGTTTTTTCAGTCCACTTTTACGTGTCTAAATCATTCCTTTTTTTATGATAAATGCTGCATGTCACCTTTTTTTCCGCACACACATGGGTTTTGAATTTTGAGCAATTTTATACTCAGCTCAGTAGCTTTTTTGATGAATTTATTCGATGCAAAATCCTCTTTTCTCTATTCATGTATGTAACGAATATCGTAAAGCGTAAATTTGATGCCTGTCCTTATCTGAAGATGATGCACCCTTTTATAGCTTATCACGCAATATGCTTAAGCCGTATCATTACTTCAAACGTGCTTTTTCCATGTGTATGCAAAGTAATGTTTTGTGTATTATTAATAACATTAAAAAGATGGCTTTAAATCGTTAGATTACTCAGTTCTCAAAGCCGTAAAATTTCATTTAACAAGACAATATAATATCCACCGAAAAAAGTAAATTTTATTTCTTTAAATGATATAGGCCTATGCACTACGGTAGTGACACATAATATTATAATCATAGAATATTATTGCACAACATTTCTGGTACTGACCCAAATGTGATTTTTTTTCTTGCTACTTACCATAATATTTTTGTCTTCACTTTTAGCCTACATCTTAAAACATTCTTTTAGAATATTATTCCTTAACAAAGGTTTTGATAGAGATTTTAGTTGTTTCGCAGAGTCCTTGTTGACTAATTAATAATAATGATTAAGGATGGTGAAAAATCTCATGAAACATTAACTATCCTTCTTGATTTCATTATGCCAGAGCAAAGATTGGCCCCAAGCTTTTGTCATCAAAAATTTAGTAGCGTAATTCTCTAGCCAATGCTCTGGGAAAAAATAAAGCGAAACTTAAGTTGAATTGTGCATTCTGAAAGAGTATGAGATCAGAAAATGAGATTAGGACTTGGAAAATATACAATGTATGATATCGTTCAACTTAATTGGATTTCTCTGGTTAACGTTAATTTCGTATAAATTTATTTTGAAAATTAGTTTGTAGTTTACTGTTCTGAAATTACGACTCATATGCTTTTCAAAGATGTATCATTATAGCCTAATTAAAAAATCAACTTAACCATAATCTGTATTTTAATGTAATTCAGGAAGTGTATGAGTGTTGTTGTGACCTTCACTCATCCTTTTTCTTTTTGAGGAATAAACATTATTATTATTATTATTATTATTGTTATTATTATAACGAGAGGATATAAAGCTTAAGCATACATAAATAACTTGATTTCATGAATTTTTAACATATTTCCTACCGTTTTCTTCTTCTTTTATTTTGTAAATGTGCAATGCAGCTAAATATCAAGGTGCGAATTTAGGAAAATCACATAGCCTACATGTATGTGGCACACTATATTTATATAGTGTGTCACAATGGAGTTATTGTCATCATAAAAGTCGTCACATTTCGATGATTTTTTTTAAAATTCCTTTCATGCAAGTTCGACATGTTTGCTGTTTTTTCTCCAATGCATAACATATTGCAGCCTGCATAATTATCCCACGTTGAGGTTTAATTATAAGAGGTACATAAATAAGCCGTTAACTATTTTTTCTTCATTTACTTCATTAAACTAGAATCGAAGATTTGGGCCTTTTTCATACATGTACATGCATGAAGTGCCGCATTTCATCTTTTGTTGTTGTTGGGCAGTTTGGCATACAAGCATTAAAGAGTGGAAACAGCATTTATCAAATACCATAATGTATGAATTTATCAAAAATCCTAATCCAGCAAACAACTTCAAATAAGTCTTGCATTAAACGAGCATATCGTTCGCGCTCCGAAGCTTGCCTAATACATCTTCCGTTAATTGAATTACGCATTTTCAAATCCGAAATTTCTTTTATGCAAATTGCGCATTTCGCAGCGGACATAATTTATTTAGCGATCGAGAGAATCCATGCATGTTAAGCAATTCATGATGCCATCTTAGGCCTATTTTTTTTTCTCTCTCTCTTTAAGGATGAAGGGAATCTCCGTGACACGAAACTGCATGCGAGAGCATTTAAATGAGTTATTTTCGCTCCGATATTTATTTAAAGACTAGCAGTTTTTCACATCTGAAAACACCCGGCATTTTATGTTCGATGGGTCGATATTCGCTGCGCAGGCGCAGTAAGCTCAACTTTCAAGCGTCCTTTATCACCCGAAATTCTGAGGTTTTTTTGACTGGATTTTTGAAAATATTCCCCAATTTTATCCACGCTAGGCTAAATTGTCAGTTTACAAATTTTATAGAAACGCAGCTAGAACGCATTCATAATTTTCATATTTGTGAAATTTCACTATTTTTGCCTGGTGTAACTGTCAATTGCGCCTGCGCTTAGCTCGCGGCGGAAGTGGCGCCACCTGGCCGCATTTGCGCGAACTAAGGCCGAGACCGAATCACCGCTTAGTTGTTTTGTGTGCATCCGCGCTGCTTCGCCTACCTTCTCGCTTCCTATTCGTCGGATACTTCAGTCTTCCATCTTGAATGTTGAGAAAATGCAGTATGCTCCATCGCTGTTCTATTCACAGTTTTACTTGTTATGAAACCGTGTTTTTTGTATAGAAAATTACCAAAAAAATCATTTTTACTTCTTCATTTGAGAAACGCTTGGTTTTGTTCCGATATTTTTTGGTTTTCGAATGTGCGCAGGGAGACTCCAAGGTCTTACCGTAGGTGACTTGGTAATTCGCAATTGTGGAAAATAATTATTTCTAGTTTATTATCCTCCTACGATTAATGTCGTATTTGTAAATTTAGTCAAAGATTATTGTTTGTTTGGGTCATTTATCAAGCTTGTTTTGGCTGCCGAATGCAGGCAAACTGAAGGTTTATAGGTTGCTGTTAAGCCTATTTCTTTAAGCCTAAAATCGTCTTAAACTAGATCTATAAACATCTATTATATTAGCGTGTAGAAGTGTTTTGGCATATGCACGCAACGTTTAGAAAATTAATTATTACCTTAAGTTAAAGCCACCCCGTAGCTAAATTTTGGTAGTTAGGTTTCGGAGTATGGCAAATTGCGTGAAATATTCTTAAAGGCCTAATTTATAGGCCTAAATATCGGTTCGCTAAGTATTCTTTTAATAAAAAATAATTAGTTTTGAACCTAGGCCCTATATAAGCTGCAAACGCAATAATTATTTGGTAGGCCCTACGTGTGCAAGAGCAGTTGAAAAGCTTAGTTTTTGGCTTAGGCCTACGTATTTAATCTTAGTCTCATAATGCAAAGAGGTATAATAAATTATAAAACTACGCATATTTGCCAATAAAATAAATACAATATCTACAAGTACTTGTTTTACTCTAACGATTGTGTATTAATAATTTTTTTAATTTCCACTGATATTTGCGATAATTTGCCAGAGTAAACGTTAAAGACCTTAGGCCTACTTTTAGGTTTAAGTAATTAATCTTCGATTGAGTTTCATAATTCAAAGAGGAAATTAATAATAAAACTGCAAATTATTAAAATCGCGTTAAAAATAGCGTAAATACATTTTAATCAAATTAAAAAAACTTTTAATCAGTATGAAGCTATAGGTAAAAAAAAGAATTTTTAATTTAATTTGTAACCAACATGTCCTCTGTTTGCAAACATGCATATGATGACATGTAAAATAATGCTCTGGTAAACGTGTTCAGAATATCGTACCACTACTGATTAAAATTAAAGATGTTCGGCATTTGTAAGAGCTACAACCAGCCCCCTTTTTTTGTTTAATTTCTAATAAAAGCCAAAGCGCACAATGCATTTCGGTGATATTCCGAACACGTTTACAAGTTAATCACTCGCGTACGTTTAGTACAAGCCGTTATAAACATTTACGTGATGGATTTGGTGAAGTCGATCCAGCTGCCGCACATGTTTCCGTCCAATAAATCAGATGAATCATACACAACACTGAACAAACCAATAAAGGAACACGAAGAGGCTTTCTGCATATATATTTGCAACGTAATAATAGACGTGCCTTCTCCTTTATACGTCTTTTTAGACATTCACAAAGGAGAGATAGGCCTATGCAAACAGAAATTTCTAAAGGCAATGGACCTAGTGCTAAAGCGGTCGCCTGTTTGAAGTATGACCTAAAAACGTTTAGTGGGACTTTACAGGAAATATAGCGTGTCTGTCGCATTGCGTAATTCTATAAATTCTGCTTCAAATGCATGGCTGGCTTGGTGTCTTGTGCATGGAAAAGATTGTCGCCTTTAAGCAAAGCCTTTGCTATATTTTTTTTTAAAAATAAAAGGAAAAAAAATTGGGTGAATGACCCGTGTCGTATAAGTCATTGTTTCACGGTTGTTAACAAGGACACATTTTTGATGGGGATTGCACCGAGATCGTGTTTCTCAGTAGGCCGCCAAAATTCTCAGGAGTCGATCTATATATTAAAATCTATTAAGTTCCAGAACACGTTTCTGAGCAATGCCAAGAAACGTGTTCGGGATGGCATATTACAGGAGATGGGACAGGAAAACCGTCTTCAAGTGCATGCAAAATTCATGACATGGACTGAGGCTTGGTTGAAACTAATTATTCAGTAACATTTGGACTGCTCTCAACTGCCAAAATTGCAAAACTGGACTCGCCTCGCACGACAGCTAAGTAGCAGGCGTTTTTATGTTCCAAAAATAAGGTACCATCCAACTCTTAAGTTTAGTTTGGTTAGCTCTTTTGACTTTCAGATAACTTATACATTATAATATGGCGAAATCATATTGGATTTATTAGTTTTCGATGCAGGTGCCCCTGGTTCTAGCAAAAAAAAATCATTATTATATTCGTTTATAATTAGCCTAGATCCGTACATTCCAAGGTAATTCAGGCGCTCTTAAAACATCACATAACCCAAGAATTTTGGCCAGTAACCTCATCAGTGTCATACACTTACATATGACAAGTAAAAGCAACGAGATACGATGTATTTGGTCCCATGAGCCAACGTTGAGCCTCACCAGCAAGCAGAAACGTCTTTCGTCGCCAGGGGACGCCTCAGTCGCCTGGCTGCTACATTATCCAGTAATTTATATGACGTTTTGGGGCCCTGACAAAAGGCCGATACGAATGGATGGCCCCTCATCTTTTGTGTTTTCGGGCAGCTAGGGGTGCAGTGTGTTTTCCCACGCATTGAAACCGTTCTTCTTTTTTGTCCATTTGCAGGTCCCAATGGCTGCCCTCGTCGCAGGGGCCGCCAGACGTACACGCGGTTCCAGACACTGGAGCTGGAGAAGGAGTTTCACTTCAACCACTACTTGACCAGGAGAAGGAGGATAGAGATCGCGCACGCCCTCTGCCTGACGGAAAGGCAGATAAAAATTTGGTTTCAGAACCGTCGCATGAAGCTAAAGAAGGAGCTGAGAGCGGTCAAGGAGATCAACGAACAGGCCAGGAGGGAGGCGGCCGAAAAGGAGAGACTACGGCAGGAGCAGGACAAACCATCGGCTGTCCAGTCCAAGTCCAGCTCGGACGGTCACCACCACTCCACGGGCGCCTCACCCC
>JAQIXS010000832.1:0-37983 GCA_034700785.1 Rossiulus vilnensis | reverse complement strand
CTGAGCTTCTTGTTAGCTGACCAGCTCTGTCTGGTGGCCTTTGCTCGCCTGGGTGCGCCTCCTGAGACGGGTGCAACCCCCTTTCTCTCGGGTGTGAGCATACTTGGTAAATTGATGGTTGTGCATAAGGAGCGGAAGTTCCTTTAGTCTTCGGACTGGTGAGGCGGGGGCTCAGGATTGATGTACATGTTTACTTGCATCGATCGAAATCGACATGTATGACCATATATGGGGCATTGTATGGCTTGCATAGCCATATACACTGTTCACGTATATTTTTTCCACCCAGTTTTGCAAAACCTGTCAAACTAACTAACACTTTCGGTAAGCACCATAGATGTCCAACATAGAGGTTTCACTGTAGTTTCACGGAGAGCATGCTAGAAGCTTAATCATCGTAGACTTATTACATAACTAATGTCCTTTAACTGTTATACATTAAGTCATATGATCTGTGAATTTTAAGTAACAGATTGCACTTGGCCCAGATATTTTCGATTTTTTTTTCTCTCCAAAACCACCAACATTTTCCTACTAGTTAAAAAGTCTTAGTTACTTGAAGAACCGATACTCTTCATCATTGAACATTTATCAGTAAAGGCAAGACGTCATTGCGTGTAACTCTAGTATCACATTTTTAGAAACTGGTCAATTTGGCCAAAACGTATACCGTAGCCTGCGATGATGATATAACAGAAACTGGGGCAACGTTTCCCAATAGAAAGGTTTAATTGAGTGTCAAGGCAAATTAAATGGCATGCTCTGTTGGAAAAGTTAACCTAAGATTTGTACTTCACCAACAAAAAGCACATCCTTTAAAGAACACAATGTCCCACTTTCTGAACTAAGCTTAAAGAAATCCCCACTTCTAGGCTTATGTCTTTTAAAGTTATCTTTTGACAAAATAATCTGCAGTTCATTTACCTGATCTCCTGCACCAATGTCATCTTCATTTCTATCAACATGGACTCCAGCGGCGATGTCAGGACTTTGCTGCTCCACGGCAATCAGCAGATTGCAAGTCTTGTAATCAAAACCTAGTCGAAACAATGATGCTTTTAAACAACCAAAAGAAAAACATTCCGGACAACTTACTTTCAGAACAAGTTTGAAATCAGCGTTACCTTTTGTTGAATCGTCATAACCAATAGCTTTGACGGTCTCTCTAACCACTTTTTGATAATCGACCACAGCTCGGGAAGTTATTTCCCCAGCAATTAATATCATACCAGTTTTGGTAACGGTTTCTAATTGAAAGACATTTCAGCATAAGTCACGGCTTCTGGAATCGCATCACTTTTTTAAATCGGCAATTCGAATTACCACAGGCTACTTTCGCATTAGGATCTTGCTTAAGATGGGCGTCCAAAATTGCATCACTGATCTGATCACACATTTTATCTATAAGTGCAAAAACGAGTTTTTATTTCGTTTGGACCAAATTGAAATAAAAGAATGGCAACTTAAGACAGGCCTGCCAGGAACAAGTTAATCCCAGCAAAGACTTGATAAGAAATTGTAATTTTCTATTCTGATAACATACATATAATATGGGGAAAATAAATTCCTGTCACGCAGTAATTATGATTGACCAGATTTTCGGTTCTAGCAAAACAACCTCTAAAACTGAATTAGTTTCATGAAAAACAGGCCTTGAATCCAGTTTAAAGTTGTCAAGTTTCTGATTAATAAGCCCTAAATTATAATGCAAATGCTTCGAGATTCAGACATTCTGACAGTTTAAACGTATTGTATATAATGTTGATCTGACGTAATGACCGTGAAATAGCCTGTCTTTACAACAGGCATCGTTAGTGTAATTTTAACAGCTGCTATATCTGGGATCTTGCAAGACTGAGCTACATATATATATGGGATTACCACAGCCAGGCCAATTGCAGTTGTACAACACCCATCCTGTTTGATATTTGCCAAAGCAAAATTTAAAACCATAAATAAATTAGCCAGTTCTGCACATTGTTCTCAAATCACAACTTTCATGTGCATACTGATGGCAAAGCTGCATTGTTAGATTGACATCACTTCCGCATTTTGAAAGCGAAATAATCTAAAATCTGATCTTAAATTAATATTGTTCCAATGGCCCCTTATCATCATCACACGAATCCATTTCGGTATTGCTAACAGCTTTCACAATGAAAATTCGGTTACATACACATGTTTCATAAAATTTCTAAAGCCAGTTATCATATTTCAATGATTTTTTAGAACCATAACCACTATTACTATGGCAACATTCAAAACAATCTTATATTTCATACATTCCAAGGCTACAGCAAGGCTGTCAAGCAAAATCAATACCAGAGTATTGACAACTTAAGCAGTCACCAATTTAGCAAACTCGACTGTTAAGATCAGTTACATTGAACACATTTGTGCCCCAATTCTATTGGAATTCTGAAAGGACGAAAGTACTAATTGTGCGTAACCATGATACTGACCAAGCGAACTATGAACAGAGGCATTCCCTAACTCCAAGTGATCATGATGGAAGGGGGGAAAAACTAACTAATACTCTTTAATTTTTAAACAGTTAGCTACTAAATCAGTGAAGGCGACCAAGCTATATCATTAAATTACTAGGTGCATGGGTTCAGACAAATATTACTGTGTAAAATGAATGCCATCAAAAAGTTAATCACTAGATACAAAATCTGAATTTTCCCCAACTTACATAACAGAAGCAACGCCCTAATTTTAGAATGCGTTGGCCACATAATTTATCACAACATTTATTTCGTGGAATTGGAATCAACACCTGCATGAATCATCTTAGGCTACACTATAATATTAAACTTTTGAGTATATTTCCAGTCCGAAACTGCAAACGTCTCCTGGCCTGCCACAAAATTTAAATTGTAAAAAGAAAACCAAGGAAACCACAGGACGAAAGTAAAGAATTCTGCATTTTTTTAATAACATTGCTACTGTACATCCAAATCGCAGAAAAAATGATGTAATCCCAAAGCAATTATGCAATTAATTATGCCGCCATTTTTTATTAGCAGACATTTATACTGCACTCACGTGCTTCTGTTTAATCAGTTAAACATTTTGCGCCTGTGTTCAAATTGAATCATTGCCTTAACGTCAACTACGTGTACATTAAACGTGTCCTTGCATGTCCAAGTTAAACAAATTAGAAGGCAATCCAAAAACATGTTTGGTTGCAGAAGTGAGCTCAGAACGACAAATTGGCTGATGAAACAGCTGCGCATGATTACATGTTACCACCTGGCCTAAATCTTTATCTGATAATACCTTACCTGGAAATGCTTTCTTAATCTTGAGAATTTTCCCTAGCATGAAGAAAATTATTAAAATTTTGTATTATTAATGTTTATAATAACCAAGAGATCAATAGTTTGGCAGACTGTTTATTGAACTTATTAAAAGACCCGGCAAATTGGTAATCGTGGTTCTCCGAGACCACACGCAAGTCAGGCTACTGGATTGGATACAACAAATATCAAAGTATTCGCCTGAATCAGACAGGTTTTGAACATCTGCAAGGCACAAAAGCTGTAATGGCATCATTTGAAGATACAAAGGATGCATTGGGAAAGCAAAGTAGTGAGCTAATCGAATTGAGTGGGTATGCAATAACATATTGTGGACTGATCTATAATTTCTTTTGACTGTTAAACAAATTTTAGCATCGATGCAGCTTTAGAAGATGCTAATTTCCTGAACCACTTGTTCATCATGAGCTATTTGTTTTTAACACGGCATTCAATAGATGGTCCGCAAGGGCATATTCAGAAGGGACCATTCAGAATACAGTCCAAATTGCAAATCTGATGTTTGAAGATCAGATGGGTGGACTCTGGAACAGCAGTTTGAATCTACAGCTGTCTAACAGAAGCTGGTGATCATTGATTATCTTTCTAATCTGTCAGCAGGAACTCCTTCAGGAGCTCTTGAAATACTAAATCTTGGACTATGGGTCTAAACTGGAAGAAACGTTGATTTCTCTGCAGAAAAACGCTTAAAGAGTTCCAAGAATTTGGCAGTATTTGATGAGAAATTGATTTTCTACATTATTTTGAAGGTGTGACGATGTCGGCCAACCTGCCAGTTTGTGACACTGAAATTGTGACCAAGGATGCGACAGGATTTCAGTCTTTAACTGTAATTAGTTTTGAACTCAGTGACCTGACCTCAAGTTCGAGGAAAGTTATTTTATCGAAGAATGGCAACAATTTGCGTCTGCGATGTAATTCGATACGATTAAATTGCACGCAATGCTCGGTTTAAACTATAAAAAAGGGGCTTCAAGTCGTGTCCTTGGAGTGGGGGAGGATAAGGCATCAATATTCGGTGTTGCACAAAATTTATTCGGCCGGCTGCACAGATTCATCTAAAACCTGATTCGAATTGGCTTACGCATTATAATAGGCTTTTTGCGCATCTTTCAATTAGGTTAGTCCTAACAAAGCACCTGGTGGGCATCGGCATCTGTAATTTTCGGAAAAAATCTGGGATGGCAACCGTCAAAAACACCTTTTTGAACCGGTAAAATGTTCGTGTGGTTAAATGGGAAAACAAACAAAGGCGGCATGGGTATTGATTCAATGTAAACAGCCCCATGCCGCCAGATGTGGTGCGGCATCCCTATCCCGATTCTGGATGAAAGGCCGAATTTCACAGTCATTTAATTACCTGGATGTCCTTCTCCAACAGATTCCGAAGTGAAAAGAAAAGAGGTTGAATCGTCGGGGTCAACTTCGGCGAAATCCAAATACTTCGACGAGGACTTCCCCTTTATCATGATGTGGTTGTTGTGAGACATCGCCGCTTTGGGAGAGAGTTTAGCCACAAGACTTCCCAGTCTAATTTCTAAAATGGAAAAGAGGCAGAGTCAGAGGAGAAATCGCTTATATCCGCGGTGAATGTCACGTGACCAACAAGTTCAGCCAATGAGCGCGAGGACTTTGCCCTGACGTAATTACACACTTTGCTGAAAAAGTGAAGCCAGTTTGAACCAAGTCAACCATGTTGAACATCCTGGCATTGCCACATAATGTCTGATTTTTGCAAGAAATGAATACGTTCTCAGGTTCCCTGCACGGAAACAACTTAGCGAGCAAACGTGGGGAAGGAAGAAGGGGACATAGTTCTAATTGTCGAAATTCGCCAATTTGCGAAAACAGCGTTTCGTCATTTTCGGTAGAAAACTATTGCGAATGACGTCATTAATTACGTAATCAATGTCATTTTAATAAAGACGAATGGATGGATAAAGCACTATTTCAAATAAGGTTTCGAAACGTCATGGGAGTACTAAGCCCTGGCATAAATTGCTCTGGTCCTGTTCTGTTATATGTTGAAATATTCAGGAGTATAATCACATGTAGTGAACAAAATCTGGACATGAAAATCGAGGAATTGTCGGTATGCATGGCATATGGAAAAAAAAACTGAAATTTGGAAGAGAAAAATGAACTGTATTAAAAACTGGATTATAGAAAACTTGCGTGTCTACGTGTTTTGAAATTGTTGTACAATTTATTCCGTTTTGAATTGTTTTGTGACTGAATTGTTGTATACATGGCACGGAAAACAAAACTGAAATCAGTAAACGAAACAGGATTTAGAAAACTTGCGTGTTTCGGGAAAAAAATTGTTAAACTTTAGCCATTTTCAATTATTGCATGAATATGCATGGCAGGGGGAACCGCTGATCCAAGCCAGCACGTTTAAATGAATTTTGTCAAAAACTATCACGAGCAGTATACTTTCATGCTCAACGTGTATTTTTAAAAGAAATGAAATCTCAAAGAAATGTGTAAGATGTGCTGATGTGTTGCATGGTTATTATTGCCATTTTTATGGTTGACAACATTCACACGAATAAAGAAATTATCGTTTAACTGAAAATAAATATTGCAATGGCACCTAATTATTACTTTTTAGTACCATTGTTAAGTTTTAAATTACAGATTACCAATTAAATTGTCATGATATCTTGTATTCTCTCATTTGGCATCCAAGTTTAACTCGCAACCACTCCGGTATTGCATTCAGTTGAATAAAATATCTTTTATAAATATGACACTACACCTTTTACGTACAGCTCGGAAGTGATATCTATTTTAAATCGTTGACTATGGTTGCATAACTATAGGAAATAATATATTAATAAAACATTTCCTGCTTAATGCTGGTAAAATAATACAACGAAATTCCATCAAATGTTGGACTATGTGTAGCATACATTATATATATAGACAGAAGACAAAAACATAACAAGATTTTCTTAGAATATATATATATTAGTGATATGCAGTTAATCTTTTAAAGTTACCTACTCAAAATGAGATAAAATTAATTTTATCACAAAAAAACATCTCTTTGGAAAACATTTTATTACGCGATTAATTAGAAAAGAATAACTTCTATAGCCTAAAGTGGAAACATTTTGACAAAATATAAACAAATATATGCGTATATGACAAATATACGCAATCTTGTATGGGGCTTAGAACGTAATATTTCAATTAAACTTGCAGAAGAGAAAAACATTTCGCTGTTAAGCAAAACGAGCACTTTAGAACTTTTGATAGCCGTTAAATTACATTTTTAAAATTGAACGAGCTTTAGAAAATGTAAATTACTTTTTTTATGCTAGATAAGAAATTTTTGCTTGAGTCTATTGCATTTAAAACAAGACAATGAATGCCCCTGTAAACGTTATCACAAACACATTTTATAGAATTTAAAAAATCGACACTTATATAAAATGCATCAAAATTGATGTAACAAGTGATTACGCAAAATTTTAAGCGGGATAATATCATAGATCTATTTTTCACATGTTTGCAGTATTTATAACAAGATTTTCTTAAATGATTCTAAAATTTGAGAGGTTATCTAATATTATCACAATTTCCAGAACACAGTTGTATATTTGCGTTTTAAGCTCAGGTTTAATATTTATGCGAACTGTATTAATGACACAATAACACATAACATGGATATCGATGGCATAGACATCTTTGGATACCATCTTGGCTCCGAAAAATCTCATGGCAAGTCAAAGCTGTCAACATTCCATAAAATACAGTTCACATCACTCGAGCTACCATGTTTAAAACAAGCTTTTCTAGTTTAAATTAAAAGTGTCACATTGCTAATAATAGCCACGCATCACGTGTTAGAATATTAATGTAGGCGAAAGAATACGAAATAATGATATGTAGCCATGTACTTTTTGCACAATAATAAACATGCTATATATCGTTCTCTTGCATTAATATGGTCTATTCAGCATGCCTGTACAACTTTCCTCCAGTGATAAACTATTCGACGTGCAAAGCTGCAACAGGTGTTGAATGAGTGTGAAATTTCAATCAACAATACAAATTTAGCTAACAAGTTTCACATACCCTCCTACAAACTATAGTAGCTTGTGGCTGTGAATTTAAAAAAAAAAAAAATCATGAAGTAGAGTAAATACTGCTAACAGTGGATTTTTTTTGATGACACAATTTACTGAGATACGTTATCTACATTTCAGACCTTACTAGTGGGTTAACTACGTCATATTTTGCAATCTTTTGACCTTTTTGTGGCTCTTAATTGTAACCCATTTTCATTTATAGTAAATTTATGAAAAATAAGGAATACACCAGCAAGCCATCATCCATTACGCTAAGATTTTCTTATATTTTAAAACTGTCATAGTTAAACTTGCATAAAAAAGCGAAACTGTCTCCGATTTCGGTTAAACATTCTGAAACAAATTATAAAACAACAACGAATGCTTTCAAACACAAAACATCGTAAGATACATTCATAAAAATACATGAAATTTGCATGTATTTAGGATTGAAATAAATATAACGAACTTAAAATAACCCATCATTCTTTTTTAAAAATTTATGGACGCCTCTGCGTTAAATCTTTATGCAAAGTGAATACATTTTGCAGTGATATTTTGATAATAACCGTTCGTAGAGATTCTCGCATTTTTATTCTCAATATTTTTTTAGAAATACTGAGAAATTCGTTTTCTGCAAATTTTTGTGAGGATTTTTGAAACTTTATCGCGCGTACCATATTGCACGTCAGTTCTAGGCGCTTGCTGTTTTAAAATTAGAACCCACTAGGATGGAGCAAAATCGAAATTCAAAATTGTAGAGCGTCATAAAATGACTGCAATGTGAGCATGTGCGATATTAAATTATTGATCGCAATTTCTGCAAATTTAAAAATGGCATGTTATTTTTTGTGCAGCCTTGCATAGCACCAGTGAATAACAGAAAAGCTCACTGCAATTTAATGGGCACTGCATTTTACGTCAATGAAATAAATAAAATGCTTTATACTTGCCATTTTAAAAATATTCGAGAGTACCAAACATAGGCCTCATCCTGCACATGATAAATGTTATGGGATAAAGCATAATCAATTGTTATGACCACTATTGCTAGCAAATCTCATTTCTGTCAGCTGGTGTCAACCCTTCTTTTGACACATCAGAATTTAGAATAATAAACACTGCACAACTGAGGCTTGTTTAGTTTAACATTACCACTCTTCCACCTGTGGCACGTAAATAAATACGTCAGCTGGGTAGGTTTACCATATGGTATGCAAAAGAGGGACATGTGTACAGTATGTCTTTTTTTACACTAAAATGTCCTCCTAGTTGGCAACACACTGACTGACGACCAATGAATGACACGCGGTGTTGCCAAGTTAAACACACCCTCGGAAGCCACAGCACGCTCATAATATCCGTTCTCTGTCCAAAACTATAATGATACCAAGTATGAAATGGACCAATAGAATGCAAGAGCCTGTTTGCAATTAATCATGCCTGTACCATGACTCATTTGCCATGGCTTTTCTCTATGCTGTAAGATGTAATCTATAAGCTGAATATCTCTCATTCGTTATGTTTCAGTGCTATTCTAGTTGTGCATAGATTATAGTAATTATCATAATTAATTTCGCGCCCTAGAAAAACGAAACAGTTAAATTGTTCGTAAAGTAAATGGTTCGAACGAAGCAACAAAGAGCATTTATGACGGATTTCAACAAGTGTACAAGGCACTTCTGGAATATTTTAAAAATTTGATACGCCCACTGGGAAAGACTGGTGAGTTGGAATATTTTGGATGGATGGTTCATGAAAATGATAAATATGAGGATTTAATTCCATGTATTGACTTCTTGAACAAAAGAGGTGTACTCATTGATGAAGTAAGACAATACGACCGATTTTGAAACCTATTTTCATTCCTCAAATTTCCTTCGTTATGAAAAACCTTCAATTTAATTTCATTTGGAAATGTCCTGCTGGTTTAATTGATTATAGATTAGATCGTCCCGTTTTCCTTTATGGATGGCCCTTGTTTGATTTTCGAGCGGTCAGTGCAAAGTCATTTTAATTTATCCACCGATTTAGGTGAGGTACTGAAACGTAATTTTTAGTAGGCCGTCTGTTTGATTACACAAGTGATTACCGATCCTTAGATTCCTTAATTAATCGATCAAATACTGTGCATTGGGCAATGGGACCAACATGTTGGAACGTGTCCGCGCTAATTTGAAATTAAACAATCCTACGTGCACCCAGGTTAAGGTAATGTGAGTGTGCACATAAAAAGACGCCAATTCTGCATGCCATTTTAACTCTTTCACTTTATGATATGTGATAACGCCAATATGTTAAATTAAAGAGAGGAGGATTGATACCTCATTTTTAAAAATGTAAATAATGATGTAAACGTACGTTAATTTGTAGAGTGTATTTTTTGAAAAACCAGACCTCAAAAGTTAATTTTTAACCTATGTTCCTATCAAAAACAGTTTTTTTGCTATTTTATATTTAAAATAAAATTAATACACAAGAAAAATCCAGTTTGGCAATGATGATGGTGCCCATCGTAATGTGGATCAACTTCAGAATCAATTGAGTTGATGGATTAAACCATCTCCTTCCACATGGCATATCATTGCTGACAGTAGGGTAATGATTTGAATTCAATTGAAAGATTTGAAGAATGTGCTCACGGGAGGAAGTCACGATCAATTTTTCAACATTTTGCTTCATATACTTTATACTTATTATAATTGCTAAATTTATTTCTCCCCCGGGTAGAATTCAGGGTGACCGCACTTTCACAATTTTTCATTTCCCTGATTTCCAGGTCACGTTGCATTAAATTAGCTTTATTCTTTTATGGATGAACGGATTTGCCGAATTTGTATGTCATCTTGTTACAAATGTACCGTCCGTATTTATAATGGTAACGTCAAAGGAGATCATTTTTAATAAACAAATATCAAATTATGGGTTTTGGCCAATTTCTTCAAAAAATTTGATGAAAAAATTCATTTTCAGAAAACCGAAGGCTTAACAAATTTTAAAAGTGAGATCAGAAAACATCGATTTTTGTCTTGCTAGTCATTATACTAGATCTGCTTAATTACAGGTTATAGATGAAAATTTTGTAATGATCAGAAATTAAGGAATTTAGCTAATATTTCTCGATTACTTGATGAAGAAAATTAATAGAACACTGCAGGCGACATTTTAAAACTGAGATCATAAACCATGAATTCCAGCCAATGTTTTTTAAGCGAAATTTGCTTGGAAATATTAATAGGTAAAGAAATGCCATAGGCAAACATTTTCAAAAAAAAATATCACGTCACTAGATTTTAGATCACAATTCTCTTGATATGCATCACCCAGCGCATTTAAAATTCACTGATTTTTCCCTAATAGATTTTAATTCCCTGATATTTCTTTTTTTATTATTTGAAAATGTCTTGTTTATTTAGAAGAAATGAAATAAACTTTAAACCTCCGAAAATGTTTTTTTCTCTCCAAAGATGGGCAAGTTTATTTCATTTTTTAGAAATAAACGTGGAATTTTCAAATTATAAAAATAACTCAGACCCTAGTGGACGACCAAATATACATAATAAAAATAAAAAAAGTAAATTATTTAAAAATCTGGACAACCAGCAAACCTTTCTTTACAATGAATGAAGGATCAAAAAGAATTTTCTATCATCAAATGATTCAGGTCCAGCCATTTAATAGTTGTCATGCAATGTAAATTCGCAATGGGATGCTAAATCCCATTTGTAAGAGAAAATACTGCATTTTTCGCTTGCAATTTATCTTGAAAACGAAAACAAATAAAAAATGCATTTCATTTTACCATTTGCTTGGATGTCCATCACGGCCGTTCAAGATTACAGAAAGGAATGAATGACGAACTCGCTCTTAACTTACATACTTCTCCAATACGTCCACTGCTAATAGTTTTTGTCTCAGCTGTCGGAATGCGATCCTTGCGATGTCACCAGACTGTCCTTCAATACTGTCGTGTGATGCTGACTGGACCTTGCCTTTAGCCTCCTAAACAACGTGATCACGTATCGGAACATGGACGAGATATGCAAGACACGGATCGCAGCTTTTGAATGGAAACGCTCACGAAACCAAATGCAAATGATGACCATTGGACTTCGCCAGCTTTACAAAAAAAAGAAAAAAATAGAAACTGACCACGTTGCAGATTCAGCTGGAGAAGACTTGCGAATCATATTTCAGCCTTTGATAAGATTAGCGTATAATGGAATTTGAGGCTATAAAAAGGAAATACAAGACGTTATAGCATTCTTGACCACATAGTAAAACACGAATTACTATAAATAAAGCGTGATTAAAAGTCCCGCTAATTCAATGAATTAAACAACTAACTTCCAGGTTGCACTGGAACGCACGAATAAAGTCCGATCAGACATCCGAGAGGTGAAATCCCATCGCTGATGGGCCATTGCTGTTTTTGAATTTGAAAGATCAATTAAACTGATGTTTCGCAATGACTTGCACAATTTGCACACGCCATCCTGTGTAGCTGTGCCAAATGCGCGATACTGAAAAAAAGAAGCAAATGCGAAATAATCATGCGTTTAGATCAGTCTTAACCAATTCAACCATGTTGAAACCAACAGCAGTTTAATTCCAAAATAAAACGTCACACGAATCATTATTCAAAATAACAACAAGACCGCGCACAAGTTGCAATATGACAAACATTCCATGTGTGGGACAAGCGTGCCAATCGTGTTTCGGGCAACGATTACGCTGACTAGCTTCAAAATTATGATTTAAATTAGCGATGATTGGCAGCAGGGTCATCATGCATCAACTGCAGATAAGGTGGCTCTGATGGCAACACTCTGCAAGAGAACTATTAACAACCAGACTAATTAGTTGAATGTTGACACATATTACTAAAGCTGAGAAAATTGAGAGCAATTACAAACAATGATTGAATGCCCAGAGAACTGCAAGGTACCTTTTTAAACTACGAACTGCCAAACACATACAGACACACAGATTGTAACACTGATAAAAGTTTTTTGGAAATACTTTGGGATTACGTTTGGTGGACTAAGGACCGATTACAAAAGAAATTCAGAAACGGCTTGGCTTGGAATTTTGTCGTCAACACTTCCTTCCATTCCTTCGGGAGGTGCAAAGGATCTTCAGCAAAACTGAACACTTATGAAAACAAAATTCATTACTTGTTTAAAGAGGACAAGGCTGGTTTCAGAAGAAAGTAAGGAAACGGATATGTGCAACGTGAGCTTCTTCAAATAGATATTGAGAGTAATTCCAAAAAACTTGAAAAATATGGTATAAATAATAACAATACAAATATAATGAGGAAGTAAGGCGCCATTCGATTGATTACAGCAATGTGCCACTGTGGGGCAATTTCGATAATACAGATAAGCAGAAAAAATCAACAATGCCATGGTCATCTGCAAAAACAAGGTGAGAAACGTCTCTAAGTCGCTTATATGATTAATTCTGCGAAAGACTATGAACTTAAGTTTGCGCAGGTGCTAATCTGCCAAGTGAAGAGAAAAATGAAATAAGTAGGCGGTAGCTGACAATAACTAAGCCAAAAAAACTTGAGATAAATTTTTTATCATAGACAACATGAACTCTTACACACTTCTTGGCATTATGATTACCAAAGTTATGCATTTACATCAAGTGAACTTTCAAATTCCTATAATACACGCGTTAGAATAAATTTGAAAATGTAAGAATTAGGTTGATTTGCCACCTGACATTCAGACAACATGGTGATCATAGCATGGTGTGGCCCTCAAATATGGGGGCTGTGCAAGGTCATATATTGTAATCAGATTATGACTTCATTTATGCGAAAATCTGGCATCGGGCATATGATACATAAAGTTAGTTATATAAGACGGAAAATGTGGTCACATTAACGTCACAGAAGTACACTACGTAAAAACGTACCACTTAATTTGACCAAAGGCGCTTTCTACAGGGAGTCAAGGACGTATGCAATCAGTAACTGAAAACCAAGGATATATGCTTTGGAAATTCGCGTAAAAACGAGGGTAAAAAGTGAAAATTGCGACTAAAATTGATTACAAAAATTCCACCTAAATCAAACCGTCTTGTTTTTACCAATCATATTGATTTGAAAGTCGGAATGATTATCGATTCATTTTTGCATTCAAAAGCCAAACATACAAAATTTATTGTCTCATGTTGCATTAATTCACAGCAATTCAATACGCAATAAAATTGCAATGTTGATATTTTATCTTCAAGGTCATGGCCCACAACCAACCTTGATTTTGGTCATAAATACTGAATTTATCGCCAGCACCGTGACATATGATGCGGTTCCTGAATGGGAAGAAGCTTGTGATTTACTCCCAAGCATATTAAGCAGTGAAACATGAAATTCAGGAAGGCAAAAAACGTCATGGAAAAGAAGTGAATATTCTGCTATTTGCTAATATATTTGACAATGCCCAATGCCAGTTTTTGGCAAAAGATGATTGAGAAAGGGACGACATGTTTTACATGCCCATGTTTCGTACATTTGGACCATCTAGTGAACAGAAAATTCTAAATATAATATAGCGAAGAGAGCGTTATTCGTATAATAAGATAAATCTTCCTAAAAAAAATTGACTAAGACCTAAGTTGTGCATTAATTAATTATAAATTGCAAGTTTTACATGCAAACAACTTCCTCACACACTCTTGCTTCAATTACGTATTATCACAGCTAAATTTATTTTCCCTTTGTAGAACTGCCTTTATTACATGTGCTGTATATCATAAAATTTGAAAATGCCCCTTCAATTAAAAAAAAAAATAAACATGGATAAAGTTCAAAATTTGCAGAGCAAAAAAAAAATGGGTTCCATTTTGGAGTAAATTATTATAGATTTTTATAATTGACAGCAATCTACGTGGGCAAAATCAAATTTGGCATACATTTTAAATCATTATCACTGAAAACATGCCATCTAGGCGATGTTATCACACACATGTACACAGCTATAACTTGTGTGAATGAGGGCAGAGCCTTTAGGAACACAGGAGCAATAAAAAGCATATTTTCAGCTTTAAGTTGAATTCATAACCAAAGACGAGGACTTTCCCAGGGACAATGGAAACCAGTTTCAGTACCGCTAAGGTTGTTACCACTATTACCTACTGAGCTGTACTGTACTAAGAAAATGAGAAATATCTCAAAACTTCGTATTTTAATTTTTGAAAATATATAAGTTAGAAACGGGCCAGCACAATATTCAAAACAGTGGTAATAACTTAACAATTCCGAGGAAACTGAGGGTGATTGGCACAACAAATCTAGAAAGCATTCATAAATATTCCAATATACATAATCAAGAGACACTCATTGATTACCTAAAATTACCTGGGCTGCACAGTTTTTGGGTAAAGCAAAGATGCACTCTTTTCGAAACATAAATTAGGCATAATTCAGGTATATAAAAATAGCTACTCTATGAGTGCAGAATCAAGCTTGAGATTAGTCCCAATCACATTCTTCAGCAATAGATGGCACACTTATTCCTTCTTCCTCATAAGTGCTGTCATGCTTTGCCAAAATACGCAAAAGGGGGCGAAGTTTTAACCACCATTGCTGCTTTGGCAATCGGTGCCTGCCAATACGAGGGAAAAATGAGTAATCAAAATATCAGAATCCTATCAGAAGAAGAACAAAGTTTCAAACTTACTTAAAGTCAGTTTCCTTTTTCAAATCCACCACTGATGAGAACTTGTAATATCTTTTAACGATGCCGAGCAGCACAGCAGTGTCAGGTGACTCGCAATTGATTGAACCTTTATGGGAAATCAATCAATTGTAATTATTAACGGAATTTACGATGACACACAACTCATTATACAGAATTATTAAAAAAAATTACTGGCATATGACCCCAGCCAAATCAGACAAAACCAAAATATTGTCTAGCGAAGGATTATTTAACAATCATTTGAATTAAAAAGAAATAATGACCTGAAAAGAGGAAATCATCCCTATTGTTTGAACGACCACTCTATACTTTTGGCAGTTTCAGCTTTTGTTCAGAAACTATACTTTTCTAATACTTTCTAATTCATGATTGCAAACAAATAAACCAGAAAATCTCCACACTTCACTTTTAAATTATTAACACTAAAACAATTATGACACTAACCACCTAGATTTAATCACCATCGTTTCTCATTTCTAGGAAATTATTAAGTATGAAGAACATAAGAAAACAATGCCAAATCAGAAATTATGGATTTTAGCCCCGCATTTATACAATTCTTATGAAATACTTCAAATTACAGTAGAAACTCGATTATCCGAGGTGAAGTAACGTCGGATAATGTCATGAGTAGATAAACACCGAAAAAGTGTGGAGACGAGAAGGGCGTGAAGGTTTACTGGGCTGGTTGGAGGCTATGTAATCTGATTAAAAGTGATTAAGAATCGTTAACAAATTATTTTTGGGTGGAATAATCGAGCGGCCTATTTTTAACTATGCTATGTTAGGGACGGTCCCAACGACCTCCGATAATCGAGCATCCATTGTAAATAAATTAAGTCACATTTAAAATTATTTTACAAAGTACCATTAATTGATAGCAATAAATTAAGATGAAAAATTCATAACTAAACTAATAAAAGAGTGTTTGATAAATATGTTGATTTTTTTATGAACAATGGATGAACCATGGATAAATAATTTTACAAGAGGACAATTAAACTTAGCAGTAATATGCAGGTTTATCAAAAAAAAAACGTCACAAAAAGTAGTACATGGTGGGCATTATGCAGTGGATAGTGGTTTCTGATTTAGCCTGTTTGACTTAAAACCTCAATCTGTTTGATAAGAGCCCTCAAATCAGTATCTCTGTTCTGTGAAGGGACTTCCAAGTATTATAACTTTGTACTAGTACTTCTTCGTGTTGACGTTTTGCATTTATTATAAAAATGAACTAAAAAAAATGTTTAAAAACGTTTCAGAGGCAGAATGCAAACAATATTCAAATTTCTCTTACCATCAGGCTTGGTATTTTCCTTCATGGTATTGATCAGCCATTCAGTAGCTTTAGAGGCCATTTTTGTTCCAAGATTTCGATCAAAAGGGGAAGGACTTCCTCCCTATAATCAGTTTCAATTTTCTTTTGCTTATACAAAATTTTCAACATGTTAAAAAAGTGAACAAAATCACCAGTACACACCTGTTGCATGTGCCCCAAGACATTCTTTCTGGCAGTAAAGATATTTTTCCCTTCCTCAGAAAACAAGTTGTAAATGAAATCTGTGGTGTAATTCTCATTGGCACATTCATTCCTATATAAATTATCATAATTGATCAAATTTGCCATTCGCAACACTGAGTATCTTAACACTTTAGATTTTGAATACAGTGTACTCCTCCATTGCTATTTTCAGATATTTTCATAAAAAAACATATCATGCTTATATATATATAAAATAGTGATTAAAAAACTGTCAGTTTAAATGTTTTGATTACTTTTCAGTACCTTAGGACCAGGCCTCTCTGAACACCTTCTGACATCTTTGCAGCTATGTGTAGTACGTCATCTTGAAGATCTTTAATACTAAACTTCTCTTCAAAAATATAGGCTGCATCCGCACCACCAGCCAAAGCTGCCAATGTGGCTAGGTAACCACAATAACCTCCCATAGTTTCAATGATAAAAACCCGTCGCTTAGTTCCTTGGGCAGATTGACGAATGCGGTCACATATCTACAACATATTATATTCAGAGTATTTCCAATAATGGATGTAACTATTAATGTATGCATTTAATGAGAGTTTAAAGGAGGTGAGGAACAATACAAAGTTACTTAAAATACTTATAAAATACCTTTTTTTTTTGAAAATATACATTTAAGTAAATCTTCTAAAACGGGTCAAAGGTAGACATAACTTCATAAAGGAATTAATAATAATAATAACAACAACATAACTCGTAAGCTGAAAAACGCATTTGCTTTCAAAGCACTTCTATTAAGAACATTTGTTACATGATGATTGTAATGCAGTCTAATTCCAAAAACCCGGCTTTTCAAGGAAACAATTTCAACTTTGTAAACAATTTCGAACTATAATATGCTTTTCTGACTTGTTCTCAGCACCTTAAAACAACCCTTAGCAATATAAATACCTCGGTTATTTCATTCAGAGCAGTGTCGCAACCCAAGGTGAAATCGGTTCCAGGAACGTTGTTGCTGATTGTACTGGGAATGACAACCATAGGGATACAAAACTCGGGATATTTTGGTCTCGCTTCGACCATCTGCAGAACTGTCATATAAGACTGGTCAGGAGCATTTAAAAAGGAGAAAAATATAAGTCCTTCTAGATCATCATTACGTTCAATCAAGCAGGAATCTTTAAAGTACCTCAAATCCACCAATAACTATAATCCCTTGAATTTTAAGCTCTTTTAAGCGTGCAGCCACTTGACCTATATTGTCATCCGGAAGAGTTCTACGAACAAAAGTTAAATGAAAAACTGTAAATTACTTTCACAGGTTAGAAGCTGCGCAAAGTTTCGTAGAAGCTAAGCTATTCAAGAAAAAACTAATGCATTGGCGAATTCAGTAAATTATTCTCGGTCAGTGCATATAATTTTTTCTTTTATTTAGTAAAATAAACGGATTTACATGCACTGACCGAGAATAATTTCCTGAATTAGCCATGGATCAACATAAGTAAAAATATGGCAGAGGTTCTAAAAACCAAATACGTGTTTGAGGTTCCTCAGAATATTAAAAAAAAACTATTTTATGCGTTTCCAGATTATGTGCAACAAAATCTTATTTTATAATAGTGATAGAAGAATACTGCTGAAAAGGAATATTTTTTGGCCAAAATTTTGTAAAAATGCTCTCACCTTTTCGTTCCTAAAAATGCACCGCCCTGTCCAACCCATCCACTAACATCGCTCCAGTTCATGATTTGTACCTGTGTATGAAAAACAAAAAACAGTTAAGAGTGGAACTACCTCACGAGCAAAACAACTTAAGATTTATAATTTACGTACATTTCCAGCAATAAGTCCTTCAACTCCATCGTGTATTCCATACACGAGGTCGCCACGATACAGGCAATTTCGCACGAAGGACCGTACAGCGGCGTTCATCCCGCAGGCAGGGGCACCAGCGTGCATCACCGCTAGTGTGTATCCACCCTTCATATTTGCAGTCGATGAAACAAAGACAAGGCACAAAAGCCTATTTTAAACTACTATACAGACAAGCTAGACAGCCCGTGCAACAGCAACATCAACAATCTCATGGCTAATATTAAATTAGGTTGAACAAGCCAACACCAGATGCAGACAATTTGAGGTTTACACCCAACCAATTCCAGCAATTCCATTGCTAGTAACAACAAATACAACAGTAAATTAGCTTATGTTGCATTGATTTTTCCAATCAAGGTTATACAAATAGTGTTCAGTTTATTTCCCCAGAACGGGCCTTTTAATAACATAATAACAATAAAGCTAAATTTTGTTTATTTCTTTGATGAAATGTCAAGCAATGACACCTTCTATTCATTAGGTATTTCTAAGCTACGATTGACAAAAAATCATGAAAAAAATAGAGGTCTGATGTAATTTTAAGTTCCTTTTCTAAACGTTTTTCACCCTTTTTATTACTAATTAAAAATCTATGGAAAATCTATCGACATTTCGTCTTTACAGGGAAATACACATGATTTACTTGGCATAGGTAGTGACACGACATAGAGGGAATGACAACATAACTAGCATCTAAACCTTCTGGTTGGAATGTCTACTGCTTATCGATTCTGAAAGACATCCTATGAGAACTACTAAGCATCCAACATATAATAAATTATGCAACAGATATTATTAAAAAAATGTTGGAAATTGACAACAACCATTCGTTACAACTACCTAGCCTTGGCTTACATACAGCTTACCTTTTTAAGGGGAACCTACGTATGCATGCATATAAAAGAAAAACACTGTAACTTCCTTCTCAATAAAACTGAAATTTGCCAGTGAAATCACGGCAATGCCCCATACTGCAGGTATTTTGTTAGTTGTTGAAGGTAACAGAAATCAAGCATTTCTTACCGTCCCGTGCCCTTGCGAATCAAAAGCTTCTTTAGGCGGCCGCAGATGGGTGAGCATTTTGTATCCCTCTAAATTGCGAGCAAAACTTCGTCCACGTAGCTGAACAGCCAATTCCCAGTTCTTTTCTGACATGGCTTTGGCCACAGCTTTTGTCTGGAGGTAAAAAAACGCTGATTATTAATTAATATAATGTTAAACATACAAAAAACTACCTTACCTATGGCAAAATGTCTTAATATATCTGTAAGTTGGGAAAACAGCAGAATGTGTCACCCAATAAGCATTATCGTTTGCCTTTTCAGATTGAAAAAGAAGCGAGCGTGTTTGTTTGGTATACCGTATTTGCTCGCATCCCACATCCCGAAATTGGACCTTAGTTTTAAGAATAATTACATTAATTATAAAATTAACTTTGTAATCAGTTTATTATTGCGAGCCAATTTGTTTTCCTAAAGCATACTAAAATTGCCTTTAAAACCATTTAAACCTACAATTATTCTCTGTGGTGAATAAAAACATGGAAGAATTACATCAGTTAATCTTTTATTTGGAATTATTTCTAATGAGCTGGGACGAAAGGCACGGTTTATTATCCTAACAAAGACAACAGTAATTAAAATACAACGTACCTTTTCAACGCAAGCCATGAGTGGAACACGCACTGCTTGGTTACCATCAAGCGTGACCACACATGCTTCGGTGTCAGGAGTGGCTTCGAAAAGGGCAAGCACCGCCTCAGCTCCCATACGGCATCCCTTTAAACATGCCAAATTAGATCGCCTAAAGGTTTAAATCGTCACAGAATTAAGCAGAAATTCTGCTCACCAAGACACGGTCAAAAGCCGATGGACTTCCACCACGCTGCACATGGCCAAGAATAGTTACCCTGGCGTCCAAGTTCAGTCTGTCATGCACCACCTACATGTATGTCATATACAAAGAAGATGATACAAGGTTGATAACATTATTTTAATAACGTAAAACAAAAATCCAACTCGCCTGACGGATTTGTTCGCTTGTGATTGGATGCAGATCCTGATCCATTGCACCTTCTGCTACGATAATAATGTTTAATCGTTGCCCCATATCACGTTCCTAACGGGAAAAAATATTTTGAGAATTAAATCTAACGGCTTATTTTCTTTTAAACCAGGTATCAAACTATTTGTTTCAAAATCTAATTTATGACTGTGTACCAAAGCTAACAGAACTAATTGAGATAATTAAGACGCATAAGTTACATAAGATCCAATGGTCATTAACATTTAGCAAATTCATTTATCAAATAACATTTTAAAAACTGCAAAATTTAAAGAAATCTTCAATTTACAGTTCGTACTCAAAACGAATAGTCATTTAAAAGAAAATAATAGAAGAAAATTCTTAAGCAATTGTGAAATCAACAATATAAACATTCAAGTGAGCACAAATGATATCGAGGATTGTGTTTCTTAACTGAACATTTTAAATGATAATTCTCGTATCATGATGTATGCTTTTACAAAAAAAATGATTTGAAATAAAAGAAAAAAGTATTTTTTTTTATAAATTTGTTCTCATTTATGTTTATTTTTTGACCGTGGTCTGGCTGGATTGTAAAACTGAACAGCTAATAAAACTCAAATTATAGTATTTTTATTGTTAGTACTTTCATAAACACACCAAATTTTAAATCCCTCAGCAGCTCATAAAATTATGTCAAAACAGATAATGATTTTCTTTTAAAAGTTACAGAATTAAACACTTGCACTTTCAAAAGCTTTAAGAGTTGATGCAAAACAACTACGAAACATGCATCAATGAAAAGCAGCTGACCTCTTTGAGTTTTTCACAGAGTTTCTCTTTCCAGTTAGCTTCAGGTGGCCACTCGGGAATAAAGACATAATCGGCTTCAGTGGCCAAAGCCGTCACTAAAGCAAGGTAACTAAACAAAACAATTGGCTAACTTCAATTCTGAGAAACTACGCAATCTAGTGTACCACAGTTGCAAACGGGAGCATACTCACCCACAATATCGGCCCATCACTTCCAAAATAAATGCTCTCTGGTGACTAGGAAGAAATCAACCACCATGATAAATTTCTAGAAATAACTGGGAATCTAACAACACCAACACAGCCATGAATTTCACCTGGAGGCTGTTGTCACGATTGAATCAACGGCTTCAATGATGCGATGAAGCGCCGAGTCGGCACCAATGGTCATGTCAGTACCACAAAAATCATTATCAATGGACCCCACCATTCCCGCGATGTTAAGGTGTGAGCATTGTTTCATTTGCGCTTCTGTTATTTGTCCTGCATTACGAGAAAGATTAAACAAACAAAACAAAACAAATTGGTTTCATTTTCCCCTACAACACTTTCACGAAAATAGAGATTGGTACTGCAAGTCTATACCTGTGGCCACTAATTCCGTCAAAAGATCGTGCCATTCTTGACGAAACAAATTGGCTCCAGTCAAGCTACCGTCACCACCGATAACCACCAGATTGGTGATACCATGATCGACCAAATTTTTTGCAGCTTTTAATCTACCCTCTTTTTCCCGAAAATCTTTACAACGAGCACTACCGATAACAGTACCACCCTGCACAGAGAAGAGGGTTGCATAAATTAGTCAGATATCAGATGAATACAATTGTTACACTGCGACCAAAGGTGAAACAAAAATCTTTATGAATATAAACAAGGATGCAATTTGCCTTCACATTTCCAAAAAATCACCAATACACCATACGTTTAACAGTACATGCAAATATCGTGAGATGTAATTGCTTGCCTTATGAATAATGCCAGAAACACTAGCCCATGAAGTTTCCACAATATTTTCTCCTCCATCGACCATTCCTTGATAGCCTTCTTTAATGAAGAACACTTTCGCACCCAAATAAATTCCCATCCGCACCACGGCACGAACAGCAGCATTCATGCCTGAAAAAGAACAAAAAATCTCACGACATTTGAAGAAATTGGCAGCAAGTGGGGAAAACAAGAAGCTGAAATTCCGCCCCAGAATTGATGACCAACCTTGGGAATCTCCTCCACTGGTGAACACGGCAATTCCTCGGCCCTTCTGAGTTCCCCGGGCAATTACTCGTCCTTCCTTCCCCAGCACTCCCATTACGCTATCCATTCTCTTAAAAAAGGCACCTGCCATTATATAACCTTTCTGTCAAGCACAAACACAGAACCAGACATATGCCCATGTTAGTAATTCACAGCAGTAGATTAATGGATGCCAATCAGGAATCGTGTCATCTCGCCAAATTTTTAATGGTTGTGTTGTCACTGGACGTGAAAGTACCAATTTGGTATGATTGTAACTTTCAAAGCATTTTTCGACCATAAATTAATTAGCTTTCTACATGCAGATCAAGATTAACTACAAGTGACTGCATTAAACAAAATATCCTAACTGCTTAAATTGCCTAATATAACCACTACTCTGTCAAAAGCACTTTAAAATCGCATTTAGCCCCAATAAAACAACTCGAGAAAACGTGAAACTATAATGAAACTAAGAAAATGATCAATTTATCTTTTAATTACATGTATAATGTTAATTTGTACATTATAGCGTTTAGATTACCAAGATTAGCAGTACATATGTTAGATGCTCAAAAATATGTGCAATTCACTGCAGTTGAAAAGATAAGAACCTTACAATTACTCACACAATGAAGTTGCTTATATCTGGTTTAAACGAAATGAAAACAATTTTCCAATCAAAGCAAAATTATAGTGCATAGGTAAGGAAGGTTTGGACAACCACAAAACTCTACAAGAATTTAAAAAAAAAACAATGCAGGAGTGGATTTTATAAGATTCCTGTGGGATTCTGCATGAACACTCACACTCATAATCACATTCTTTGGTGTTTTTCAAGATTATGAAATATTCTACACATTAAACAACTGGTAGCCTGCAGTAATGAACGACAAATATACGATTACATATTTAATACATTCATTGAAAATTAACCTTTAATTTATAAAGCAGAGAAATCCACTTTCTCTATACGTAATTTTTCTAAAAATATTTATAAGATATTGTTGTCACGAGTGTGAATTGTGCTAACCATAGCCATTTAGGTACATGTAGTCCAAATGTCAATTACGTTTTCAAAGTTGAACATTTGTAATTTACGTGCTCTTTAAAAGAGCAAAGTATTTAAGAAAAGTTGTGATCTAGTTAGTTTCAGAAGGTTTTAACTGAAGCAAATATCACATACAAACATGAAATGTGAAGTTTTCCTTGTTTTCACGTCAACATAATTTAAATGCTTACAAGAGCATCATAATTTTAATACACTGGATTTTCAAATGATGGATCTATGTAAACTAGTTGATATTGTAAATTCACCAGTTAGTTGATTGTGAGCTATATGAGTTGATTTTCTGGCTTCTGATTATATCTATATATAGTGTAAATAAAAATGTTACTCTTGCAGCTGTGACTCAGATAAAGGTTATTCGAGAGCTTCATTCAAAAAAGAATATCGAGCAGATATACCATTTTTAAGCAAGAATAACTAATTGTAAATCCCTCTAGAAAAAACGTACCAAATTTGCATGCAATTAAAGATTTTCCAAATAGAGAAATTACATTATACAGTAGCTTATTGTATTTTCTGAACAATCTAATTCAGCGACTTCTAGGTAGGACTTGCATAAATATGTGAAAAGGTCATTGCCTGATAGAATTAATGACATCATGAAATACTTGAAACGTTTGTCTAAAGGTTGCATTGAAATGATGCATTCTTCGACAATTCTTGATCATTCTGGCTAGATAAGCCATTAAGAAAAGGCCACCGTGACTATATTTTCAATGCATAATTTATTATATACATTACGGAAGTAGTTATTTGACTATACAGGATGTCCATTAATTCAATATTACATAAAAACGTAGAAACTGTAACGAAATGAATGGTCACCGTTAAGTGAAGATTCCTAAACCCAACTTATTCCTATGTAAACTGTGGCCAATTCAATGTTTGCACAATACCACATTCAAAATAAACTTAATTTTATTTTCAATGTAACCTTGAAATTCTGCAAAATTTTCATTAGGCTATAATATACTTTACGTCATTATCGAGATGGCCCGAACGGCTCGGCAGTTTGCATATAAACGTATATTTTTGAGCAGTACTCACTGAGACTAGCTGCGGAAAAAAACCCGGAACGTTCTAGGTGTCTCCAATCTAAAATTATTACCATGTCAATATGGACATAAAGTATACTAATTGTACTAACACAAGGGTGTACAAGGTTGGTTTCGTATTTTATGTTTACATTAGTACAATGTACTACGGCCAGTTATGTTAGGTTAGGTTAGGTGACAAACATGATGAGAAATTTCACAATAGGTTGCAGAACCAATTTTCAGTATGCAAATTAACATATTTTCAACATATACAAATTAACCTAATTTGCATTTTACAAATTATTTTCCGCACCTATTTTGGACTTTCTCATTAAATTTACCATCTAAAATAACCCTCAAATCTACCTTTTCAGCAATTTCCAAAAATGACGTAAAGTATATTTATTCCTTTTAATTAATTTCATATGTTTATATGAGAGTTTTCTGGAAGTCTGACAAAAAACGAATGATTTTTTAGAGAATTCAGCTCAGCTTTCACGGCCGCTCTATATAACGGGATTAATTGCTAATTACCGTACCGGTACCTCAAGGCATTGAAAAAACCAAAATATTTAAAAGCCCTTATAGACATGCATTCCAAGCAAAACGCCAAATGACCACAAACCAACATGCACCATATTTTAGGCACGCCTGCCGTGTCTACTTACGAAATTTCAAAATGCAAGATAAATTAATTCCTTTTCCAACAGTAGAGCTTCTGGACGTGCAGAAGGTCGGTCGACCTACAGACGACCTTTTCACCTTCAGAATCTGCTACAGCAATGTTTCCTTACCTAAGGAGACAAATTGTACTCTTACTTGAAACATGGTCTTATTGGATTTAAGTTACTAAAGTTGAATTACGTGCATTTAAACTTATTATTCCTGATATTATTAACTTCTACTAAAAATAATGTAATTAATATAGAAGTAGTAGCCTGCGTGTTTTATTAAAAATTTATATTTTATTTTAAAAGCTTGAGATTATTCCCAAGAAGTTTAATAGGGAATTATACAAAGTGAGCAGTCGATCACACTAAACGTTTTTCCTAGTTAAATGTCCCTACGCCAAGTAAAAAGGTTCCAAGATATAATTAAAAATGTTAATAATAATACTTAAACATGCACAATTGAATCTAATAAATATAATTAGTATAATGTCGATTTAGCACAGCACAATTAGGTAGGATGGAACATGCATTAAAAGTTTGAAACAGAATATTCATGTTGAGAACTACGTTTTTTGGCGTATGCGTACAAGCTGCACATAGATCGGTCTTCATTCTCTGTCGTACAATTCACAGATTTCGTGGCCATGAGGCAAGTTACTTTAAATTATTTTTTTCCTTGTTTTATTTTCATATAAGTAATTAACTGCGTGTAATAGATGATTAACGTAATGCGGGAACTTAATGCGCTAAAAGAAAGATTTTTATCGCAAATATATTGCTAGAAAATAGCATTTTTAGTAGGCATTCGAGGGCGAGTCCTAAGCCTTGCCATGTGGCGCTATATCTTATTGTCATGATTTTCAAGAAATGCGCAATTTTATTCATTAGTAAACACTTTTGAAGAAGTAATACGAGTAACATTCTTGTTCCAGTTCTCTACGGCTTCAGAAACGGCTATCGGCTGCCGTGCTGAAATGCGGAAGGAATAAAGTATGGCTGGATCCCAATGAAACTAATGAAATTGCCAATGCAAATTCACGTGCGTATACCGTATTGCATTTGTTTTTAAAATAATTCCTGGGGTAAACTTGCTCTATTAAGGAATCGGGGAAAGTCAGGGACCCTTACGAATATGCACCGAAATTCATCATTTGCGACCTAGTTTTGAAACATTCGTCTAGGACGTTCTCTTGAATACCATTATAATTAAATTTGGCCCAACTATAACGTTAGTGAACTAGTTTTTGGCAAAATTACTAATATTTCTGATAACTATTTACTTTATTTAAAATGTATCTTTCAAATAATTGGTTAATTAAGCTTTAGAAAAATATCCGGCCGAGTTCTTAAAAGATGTATAAAAATGCAGTCTAAAAATTAACCGAGTAAAAGAATACATATACTTAAAGGAGCTGCACTGAAAGAAAGAACGTTTAAATTGTTTAAAGCGTTATATTACCACAAAGTCAATTTTAAAAAAGTCAGGGAAATGATATACGTAAATTTATGCAGCTGTATTAATATATTTCTATGTATCGCAGAAACCAGTATTACTGAAAAAGCATGTTCTTCGCTAACGTACAATTGTACACATTTCAGGCCAGAACATAAGGAAATTGATTAAAGATGGATTAATCATTCGCAAACCAGTAGCGGTCCATTCTCGAGCTCGGGTTCGCAAAAATGCTGAAGCCCGTCGCAAGGGACGTCATACTGGGCCTGGTAAGAGAAAAGGTACTGCTAACGCACGTATGCCACAGAAGGTCGTCTGGATTAGGCGAATGAGGGTCCTCCGCCGGCTTCTCAAGAAATACCGTGATGCTAAGAAAATCGATAAACATCTGTAAGTTAAATTGTAGGCAGTGTTGAACCTATTATCTGAGCAGCTGAATTGTCATTTTTTTGTGTTCTTCCAGATATCACAACCTGTACATGAAGGCAAAGGGCAACGTGTTCAAGAACAAGCGTGTGCTCATGGAATTCATCCACAAGAAGAAGGCCGAGAAGGCTCGTGCTAAACAGTTGGGGTACGAATTCTTTGCGTTTGGAACACCTGCTATGCTCGGGTGTGACTGCTTTCTCATCATCTTTCTTTGTTTTTTGTTATCTTTTGTCTTCTTCAGAGACCAAGCTGAAGCCCGCCGTCTGAAGGTAAAGGAGGCTCGCAAGCGCAGAGAGGAGAGGCAAGTGCAGAAAAAGCAGGAGCTGTTGCAGGCCTTCCAAAAAGAGGATGAAGCTTCTACAAAGAAATAAATAATTTGACTTAGTCGTTTGAAATGAATTGTGTACAACTTGTTGATACAAATAAACGATTTCAAGCATATTCTTAAGTTTTATAAATTCTAAATGGCTGTTCACTCTATTCACTTGGTTATAAGACACTTTATACTACGAAAGTTGGGTACAATGCTAAATGCAATAATGTTATGGCCATTATTGTTTTGGAACGGTTTTGATCATAAGATAAGAATGGTGGGAATAAGACAGCATTATAATGTGATGTTCAAACTGGAAGTTATGCTTACATCAAGGTAAACTGAAACCAGCAGTGTTCATCCCGTTTCAATTTGTTGTTGATTTACTTCATATGTTTGTCATCAATGTCAAAAACATGAGTGCGATTTAAGTAAGAACATTTATTTCTAAAGATTTCACCCTTGAAAATTATCGAGTAAATACTGCATGTATTTGTGATTATAGCACATAAATGAGCATAGGATTTAAATTGAAACGCTGGAGCCATTAACTTGCCTTAACAGGTATGAAGTACTAACATCATAAAAAAACATCATTAAAGTAAGATGTACTAACAAAATCATTTCACGTTGCTTCTCTGAACTATGTGGCTGCTTGTGTTAATTCTCAATGATGATTTTTATGTATCTGATGTGCTAATCATGCAGCTAAAGGCAAAAAAGCAAACGAATGTGACATTCATTACATGTGTCAAAAATCATATTACCATTCCAGGGTTAAGACAAAGACCATTCAATTTTATCTCTAATACTCACATATTCAAATGTCACAACTTAGTTTGGAAATATCATCCTCATCAGGTGTACTCATCCTTCTTTTCATGGTTTATTTTATAATATAAATCCCACTCAATCCTACTCCGTGTTAATTTCAACTCTGACCCATTCATTATGATAAATTATTATTACTTTCATTAGAATGAAATAACATTACAAGCAGGAAAATTCGCTGTAAGCATATATTTGTTTATTAATATTTAATCAAACAATAAGTGTTTGTTGTTCCCTTGATAATTGATGGTTATAAACAAATTATTTATATTGAAAAAAAAATGTCAAATTTTTTGTGACACATTTTTGTGCAAAACCAATAAGAATTATCAGCAACCCTACAATCTTCCCCCAGAAAACCCAGATCTGCCAATGAATATGATTTCCAATAAAAATGTTCAATTGTGATGCTGAATATTTAAATCAAACGATCTTAAACTTATCATAACAAAAATATAATTAAATTTTAAAATATTTCGACTTTGAATTTCCGTCATTTTTGCGAGTGAATCTGCTGTGAAAATATTGCAAGTTTTTTAAAACTATAAAAACCGTATTCTAGTTTCTAGAGGAGTATTTACTGTTTGAACTATTTCCTTAAAATGTTCATGTGCAATACACGTGTTAAGACAGTGTAGATGTATGTAGCCTACTATACTGTTAAAAGATTATTACCAAAGTGTCATATTACATCTATTCTTTATTAACCATTATTTATAAATATAAATTGATGTAAATTGTATTCCAACGTCTGCGTCATATTTAATATGCATCACGTTGACTCGCCTTGTAAATAAATCAGGCAAATTTGGACAATAGACACAATATTTTATATGACATTAATAGAAATTACAGGTATTGATTCAAGCTTCAAACTATGAATTTATCAAAACGCGCATACTAAGGAATGCATTTATATTGTAAAAAATATATCATCGTAAACGGATAACAATAGCGGAAACATCCGGACACACTCCCAATTTTGAAAAAAACAATTCACATTATAAAAATTGAAGTGTTAGAAAATGTATGCGTTGGGACGTCAATTGCATTTTATGACCCAGAAGCAATATCCTTTTTGCATGAAACTTTTATATTGCAAAAACTAGGTATTCTTATCAATAGACAGTATCCAATAAAAAACTAATAAAATTAAGACAGTTTCGGGTTCAATTCGTCTACCAAAAAACAATCATAAGAACGATGATGAATAAAAAGCTCTGAATAAAACATATAAAAAAATGTCAGGACTATAAACTATGCGACCTTGCAGATTATATATTCGCATAATGCATGTACATGCATGTCTAGCATTGCTTAGATTTGAATTTGCTGCAAGTTTCGCGTTGGAATTCGCCAAGAAATTAGAAAACAAAACTATGAAAATATCGCGTAATTGCATATACATTGTGCGCTGCATATTTTTGCAATTGCAATAATTTCACGAGTGTCACGTAGCACCAATTATGGCCATGAAAATGGACTAGAAAACTGCTGTTACCATGCAAGAAGAAATCATGAACCACCATATTTTTTAATCAAATATTGACATGAAATGGAAAGGTAATG
The DNA here is from genome assembly GCA_034700785.1 of Rossiulus vilnensis. NCBI lineage: Eukaryota > Metazoa > Arthropoda > Diplopoda > Julida > Julidae > Rossiulus > Rossiulus vilnensis. Next base: position 8,066 of record JAQIXS010000832.1, on the reverse strand, counting down.
CAAACTTGTGCACTTTACCACATTATCAATTAGGCAGTCAATTACTGTCAGAATGTTTTGGTGCGGTATTGGAAATGTTATTAATGTTGTAGTTTCACCAGACGTTGAACATGTTTGTCAAAAATTTTAAAATTAAAAACAATGTCAAATTGTGATTAATCCCACACTAAAGTTTTTGAAATTTAATTTACGATTCAACTTTGATGGGAAAATGTGCACTGTTTTACTATAAGGGGAATAAATAACAAGTATGATATTTTAGTACATATTAATCAGAGATTAGGTAAAGCAAATGCAAAGTAAAGTTGCAAACCACAAAAATATAAAACCATGGCTAAAGAAAAATTCCGGACGTACTCCCATAAATACGTTATCTTCAAATTTGCAAAATATACATTGTACATGTGTTTATATTATGGGAAAAGCGTTATTGAATAGAAATCTTATTGATTATAAATGTCGAAATGTAAGGAAATACGTCTATAGGCGTCTCCTGAATGTTATGACCCAGAAGCAACTTTTGATTTTCCATGCAAATCAGAAGTTAGGTCTTTTTATCAATATACAGTATGCAATAAAACACTCATAATGGTCTCGGGTTCAACTGACCTCCAAATATCAAAAACCCTAAAGTTGAAGAATAAAAACCCGTGAATAAAACATCGACATTTTAACTACATGTATATTGTATGCGACCTTGCAGAATTTGGATATCGCACAATGCATGGTCTGTCCAAGTATTGCTCAGACTTGAATTGGAAGCAAGCTTCGCGTTGGAATTTGCCAAAAAACTGGAAACCATAACTGATCATTAGTATGGTTACATCACGTTCTGCTTGTACATCTATCTGGTTTGCTGTATACATTTGCGTTAGCAATAATGCAGCGAATCACCAAATACCAATTACCATCAAGATAACGAGTTTTAAAATTGCTGATTTGCTGTTATACCAGATAAGAATAAATGGTGCCCACCCTGCATAAATTTTATTTTAACAAAATATTTACATATTTATGAAATTAAGCAAGGACATGAGTTATGACTGGTGAGCATATGTAAATAAAAATGATATTCACACTATTTTGGTTTTCAAAACGGTCGGACCACTTGAAAAGAATGAATAAAACAATTCTATAAGGCCATGCATTAAATATAGACATTCTTTCTTGTTAAGTTCAGAACGGATTCAGGGGTGTTTTTTTCCAATAATGGATTATAGTAAACATCAAAATGGTATTTTGAGGACTTTTGGACAATTTGGAGGATTAAATCACCATTTAGTCACTTAAGTATATTTTTCAAAATTTTTTGTTGGCAAGAGTCTTGAAAATTCCATAGAAATGCTGTAGGAGAATATGAGAATTATGAGAATACTACGCAATTTTATACAAAAAAAGGAATATGTCACTGAAAAACGTTTCCATACCTTCCGAGATGCCTATACACATCAATTGCACAAATCTTACATCAGCTTCACGAATAACTGACAATATTTGTAGGTAGCAGAATAATTGCATTCCTCCATCAATACATCATGCCCCAGCATGATGTTTTCGGAGTTAAGGCTTGCATCGTTTTCTATAATCATCCCATCTTTTCTACATGAATCTGGTGAATTTTGCAGACCAACTGACCAAGGTAAGGATAATCAACAGGAGTGGTGTATGAAGAGATGCGACGTTTTTGAAAATTTACCTTGTCTTTTCTTAAAAATTTGGCTGCTGTTTGAAAAGCTACCACGCACAACATTGATTTTGAAATGTGCAGAAAAAATAATAGGAAATTGGTTTTAAACCCGTTTTACTGTCAAATTAGGGATGCAATTAATTTACTAATCAAATGCATTGCAATTTTGATTTTTTATTTGCTGATATTTCTCCTACTCTTCTAGTTTTGTGGGTTCATATCATGGGTAGTTAAGATATGGACAATATGTAAATTTATGGCTTAATTTACAGAAATTGGAGCAGCGTTACCAAACGCCACCAACACCTGAACATTTTACTGTGTGGCCAGTGGGGGAGATTTGTTTTACCGTAAAGCTTCTGTTAATTTCGATGTGATCCATTCCGGAGCAAGAAACATTAGGTGGTGATAAGGGCTACTAACAACCAATTATTTTTGTGGCTATAATATTTACCTTGAGGGAGAAAAGTGAACTACTTTGACTTGGTCTAAAACTCTTAAATGCTTGACGCCACGAGGTACCTGCTGGGAATTTAATTTACACCCATATCACTGATAACTGATAGGATCACTTTGCAAGACATGTGAAGCAGGTTTTAGTACCATAATCATTTTTATTGCTTCTTTGGTTGTTATGTGTCACAATAAACCCCGTTTTCAAACAATTCCATGTTGTAGTCAGCCCTCCGAACTAAATCATTTACAGAAATAACATTTTTTTCGCTAAATAGGACAAGATATGCATTAGGTATCTTGTCATGTCATATCGCGAGCATGTTTATGAACAAGATTAATCATGAAATATTATTAACAATGTTATGCTAAAATAGTGTGCATACTCATGCAGATTCGACTCAATATATGCAATAGAATTAAAAATATTTACGTTTCAGACACTGATGCCGGGAGTATACCCGGGTGGAAAATGTAAATATGGGCCATATGTGGACATATATGGCTTATTCAATTTATGGTTAGACCATAAACTTTTTCAATGTATCCATATCGGCTGCAATTCAACCTGGATGAGATTTTCAACCTGGTTTGAAAATAGCTATGGTAGTTTTACTGTTAAAAAAAAACGAACGAAACTGACACGAATTAGTCGGATTCGGTGAAATGACAACATTTTGCATATGTTTATTTTAACATTTTTAAATTTCTTCCGTTGCAACCATGCTTAGGCTACTGGCTCCGAAATATGAGCTATGACCCACTGACGGTATACAGTGCATTTTCCAGGTGGGCCAAAGAGACTGCCTCATTCTCGAATACATGTTTTTCTTGACAGGCCTTGACAATTCAAAAAATTACTAGGCTAGGTGGCCCCACTAGGCCATGACAGCATGTCAGACGAAACTTTTAATAGATGATCCTACAAAGAGTGTGATAAAGCCTATAGCTACATGTACACTGCTTGCAATTGCGATATTAGCTCCTGATATGTACATGCAAATTAAACATATTGAAAAATATTTTTCGTCAACTATTTTGAGCGCGTATGACAACCTTTAAAGAAATTTAAACCTGTCACTGCATTTATTATTGTTCACATTATTTTTTTAACGTCAGCAAATATGCGAAACAGTTAAAAGAAGTAAGCAGTTTTTGGCATCGAATTAAACGGATACATTTTTAAGTCTGCAATAATTCTAGGTTGGAGAAAACAGTGTTTGCCATAAAAAAATATATAGAGCCAGTTCCGCAAACGAAATAACTAATTTTTATGACTTTTTCAAGCATAATTTTATAATAAACATGATAAAAAATAAAAAATATAACAACGATATCGGCTCCTGATATAAATTAAACATATTCATAAAATGTTTTTTTGGTCAAATATTTTAAACACGCATGGCTTGCTTTAATGCAATTTAAACCTGTCCCTGCATTTATTTTTATTACCATTATTTTTTTAACGTCAGTAAATATGCGAAACAGTTGAACATAGAAAGCCAAGCAGCCTTTGGTGTCTTTTTTGGTGTTTGGTTTCATCTTCAAGCCTGCAATAATTCTAGGTTGGAGAAAACAGTGTTTGCGATAAAAATTATATCGAGCCAGTTCCGCAATCGAAATAACTAGTTTGTTTTGATTTTTTAAACAAGATACAATAGGGACTCTTTTGCTACGTACGGTTGTGGTGTTATCAAAACTGGAGAAATTTAACGTTTCGATTTCTTTTCTCGTTTTGCCAGAGAAATGATTGACCAACAGCCCGAGGCCGAAATGCGTTTGAACCATCTACTCGCATCGATAAAGAGCAAAAAAAAAAGATAGTTTGAAAAGCAAGCGTGGCATACATCTTGCATCCGAAATGAGGTGCAGGAAGACAGGAAACAGGGCGTAGCATCGGAGGAGTAGCCAGCGTGACGTCACCAACGGCGAACAAGAGATGAAAAGAGGTAAAGTTAAACCACCGTCCTGCAGCCGTGATATAATGTCAGAAATCTCGCGGACCGCACAATTTTCGGTTCACATTTTTTTGCATCTCGGGCCCCGTCACCCTCTGAATGAGGAGGCACTAAATGCACGCACGCGGACCTGACCAGGCACACTAACCGTTTTTGTTTTCACCGTTCAAAAGTGGGGTCAAAAATGAAAACCTCGGTTGAAGTTCCGTTGAAGATTTGCATCATATTGATGTGTTTTGCAAGGATTTACAACGGAGAGCAGGTAAGGCACGTTGCTGGATTTTCGTTGAACATAATTGTTCTTGGTTCGCTGACATTGGGTACTTTTGAAAAGTATCTACATGCATATACAGCGTATTTAAATATTTCAACCATTTGGAATATTTGGGCAAATACACATAGTATATTTGAAGTGCCTTGTATAAAGATTCCGCAATAAGCTTTGTTTCGTGAAAATACGTTTGAAAGGTGCTGCATCTTGAAGTGTGGTGTGCATGTTTATAATCTTAATTGAAGATAAATGTAAAACGTGCCAAGATAATCTTTAATTAAGATAAAGACACCATGCATCAAAATGCAGTAACTAAATTCTTGTACAGAATTTTTCCCCGTTATAATGCGTGGAAAAACTTTCAACAAAGATACTGCATGTTGATGTGTGGTGTGTCTAAATGGGATCTAATAATCTTTATTGAAGATAAATACGAAACAGGTTGAAATATTTCAATTTTGTCAATTCACAGACTGCAAGTACAGGCACAGTTATTTGATCCTCAATTAAAATTGAAAATACCATAAAAATTTAGTATTGTGGAATAGTTATGCAAGGCGTTTCAAGTGTACGTTTTTTGTCCAATGCCAGTGTGCATGCTATTTTTGGAGTATTCCAATATATCAAAATATTCCAAATATAAACATGTCTTTCGATCTCAGAAATTATCAGTTGCTTCAATCTTATCAGGCGAGACATCGGCAAGTGGGCATCAGACAATTTACGAAGTTTTTAATTTTTTTTCTGACATTTTTATGTCAGGGTTCGAAACAAAATTCAGAAGTTTAGACATCTGAAAATGAACACACCAATTTTGCTTATAAGTTAGAAGCATGATTTTTATACCGTTAAAGAAGTATATTGCTATCGTTGAAAAGTTCAACACCTTTGAAGGTGCTGATTTCAACCCTTCTGCGCTCAAAAGGAGAACACGTGCTCTATAATCTGAAATAACATTAAGCGGGTGAAATTGAAGGAATCACGACTTGTATTTCATGCAAAGCCAATATGGCAATCAGGAATAATCAGGAAAATCTCAGAGCAGAGAACCACCTCGCAGTTTTGGGTTATGAAAAAAAATCGCAGTTCTGGTCAGGCAAAAGAAGAATTTCAACTAGTTTTTGTTTTTAGGCCTTCTTATATAGCGTATTGTGTGAAGAAGTTTTCATTCGAAGTAAATGAACTTTATTCAGGCGTATGGATTTCCTCAAAACTAACGTTGCGCCTTCATGCAGCATAAAAAACGCGCAAGGAAAAACAGAAGAAAAAAATGAAAATTAAATAAACGCGAATATAGTTTGTGTATGTCAAATACCTGAGCGAAACTCGTGTTCACAGTATCAACTTGTATAATTAAAAAATATCGTGGATGGAGTAAAATTCAACACTGAAAAATCGAGCATTCTAATAATTCCAGTTCAACAACATTCTTCGGCATAAAAAATATTTTCCATTCTGACTTCCCTATTTTTCGATGACATCTCGAAGGCGTCACGGCAGCCTAGTAACGCTAAAAATGTTATAAATAATAAATAAATTTCGAAAGCCGTTAAAAGCCTGTCAACTGTTTATACTGTGAGAAAAAATGTTAGTATTTGTACTTTGAAAGGCATAATAAGATAAACTTAGTACGCTTTTAAGCCAATAATATTTTCTCGAAATTTGCTTACATCGATATCCATTTTTTAAATTTCTCATATGAAGATGGAAATGACCTAAATAATTGCACGTAAAAATAAATACAACTCCATCACGAAACGTTTCAAATAAAACTCGTAAAACGTATCCGGTAATGAAATTACTTTCTAATGCAAAACAATTAAGGTTACGATAATGTTTGACCAGTTTCATATCTTTTTTTTACCGAAAAGGGCAATTTTTTGGAACTTATGTGAAGCTGAAAACCCGAAACGCTATCTGTAATAACCTACCGATTACTCATCGGAATTTAGTGCCCCTTATTATGAAAATACATTAAGTTAATCAAATGAATTAAATGATAGTTGTAGACGATAAACGTTGATCAAACAAGATGTCAATCGAAGAAAGTAAGGCGAATAATTCATCAACCAATCTTTGACGTAAATTATGTTGAAAAATAATTAATGAAAAGCTTCCATAATTACTTACCATTAGAATTCTACAATCTTTATTGATATTGTTATTATTATTACATTTTTAGACGTTAAAACACAGTAAAACTTTGCTATTATAGACCATCTAAGGGACCAGACAAAATGGGTCAACATAACCAAGTGGTCAATGCATAGAAAAATAATTTTAAAAAAATGTACACCTTAAAAAAACGACATCTACTATACATACTGTTAAGCCTGTTATTTATGATTCTATTAGTCTTACTTTTAAAATTTAGGTCTTTGAAACTTGAATTTGGTAATGCAACGTATAAAAAGTCTTCAAAAATATTATGATTATACTTATTACTTTGTTTATAAATTAAAATAAATTACTAATCAAATGCAAATAAAATCGTGTTTTACTAAGCGTACTGACCTTTCCACGGAGTGTAATAACATGCTAGTTTTGGACAGCAGAATTTCTAAGTTATTTCGGCCAGGAACGTATCAAACTCATTGAGCGTGGAATGTAGGGAGCTGAAATTGCCATTTTTAATTAATCCTTGGGACAAATCCAAAAATATTTCACTGCAGGAAAGAAGTATGGCTTGATCCGAAACGCTATCCACGCCTGGTTTCAGGAAGTATAGTGCCCATAGCGTAAAATTCATACAAAAAATGAATAAAATATGGGGTGGAGTGCGTTGTAGTAAGTGGGTAATGTCGTCATAGCTCACTTATTGACACACGCACGAGAGTAATTAAAATGCAGAAGCTAACAAATTTTTGAAATTGAATTTGAGAATTTGTCGGCCCCCATATTCGCATTCCAGCAACTCGTTTCTTGCGCCCGCATTGGTCTATGTCACTAGGTTAGTAGTTTCACTTCCGTAGGAAGAAATCACTTTTCCCCAAATAAACAATGGCAGAAAGTTTCACCCAAATGCATGCGGTTTGCATGCCAACATTGCAGATTGATATCGATCCCATTTGCATTGAATCAAAACGGTAGCAACGGCCGGGATTAAATCTTTGCAAATTTGGATTCAAACTTCGTCAGGATTTCGTAATCGAAAATTTGGTTTGACGAGAAACCTTTAAGTAAGCTGTGATTTATGAACAATGAAATGCTGGACGATAATAAACAATTTCTAATTTGAAACAGATATTATGAAGAGTATCAGGGCGTCGACTTTTCAGAATTGTATTCAGTCAACAAGAACGAATGATTCTTCACCCCATTTTAAAAAAATTACGGGAGTTTTGTCGTTTTCGAAAAACACGAAGATTAAACCAAAATCAATTAATCGAAATTTACGATTTAATTGTTGGTCGTGGTTTCATTTGAATATTTTTGTGTGTGTGGTCGTAAAAGTGCTTCCTTTAACATCTCGCCTATCAGAAATATATCAGATAAATGTAATAATATTGAAATAAATGATTTCTACGTTTAGATAATTTTTTTAATAAATGGGGGATTCTTTTTAAACCTGAGAGGCAGTACCAATAAAGACTTGCAGTTTTTAATATTGAGACAAATGTTACAAGAGATGTTACGAGTTTTAAATCAGAAATAATCTTCAAAAAAAAAAAATTCACTAAGTTGACAGATTTATTTC
>JAQIXS010000831.1:0-37987 GCA_034700785.1 Rossiulus vilnensis | reverse complement strand
TAGAAAATTTATTTGAGAATGCATTGAAAATTCAAACTTTTTTTGAAAATTTATTTGAAAACGAATTGAAAATCACAACTTTATTCTGATATTCTATTTGAAAACGAAATTGAAAATCCAAACATTTATTTGAAAATTTATTTGAAATTGAGCGTTCGGCAATTTATTTGAAAAATTTATCTGAAAATGCATTGCAAATCCAAACTATTTAAAAATCGAAAATCACAACTGATATTTCCTTTCTTGAAATCCAACATTTTCAGCTTTTTGTATTTTTCAAATTTTCAATTTTCTATTTTTATTTGTTCAAAATTTTCATTAACCTTATTACACTTTCAGATTCGGAACAAATTTCAGGCCAGGTGACGTCACCATGGACAGTGCTGCCAAAATGAAAGGTACCCCAGCATTCCAATCATTCCAATCCTTTCTCCAAAAATCATGGACTACTTTTGTCCAATTTTTTTTTGCAAAACTGAGAGTGAAACCCACCCACTAAAAGGGAGTTTTGAAAATTGGGAAATTTGCGAAGGTGGCCCCAATTCTTTATCTGACAGAACCTCATTTTGGCAGAAAACCGTTTCGACCTGAGGGCTGGGCACATGACCCATGTCCAGACTTGCTCGAAAGTATTTTCTCAAAATTCCTTGACCTACATAAAATGTCCGAACGCCAAACTCTCAGGCAGTTTCGTTATCTTGCTCATTTACGTGCTGTTATGCAGGTGCCCCAAATTCAGTTTTGGGAAATGAAATTATGTCTTAAACTTGTCTTAAAATTAGGTTCAAACTGGTTTTCTTAATAATGTTGAATGTATTTTCAATGAAAATATATTGAAAATTTAGGAAAATTAAATGTATTTTCAATGGGTTTTGATTATTTAGAAAGGACATGGGATTGTTGGTATTGATGCTACTTTAGATTTTATGAAAATACATTGAAAATTTAGGAAAATTAGATGTGATTTCTTTCATTAAAATGGTTAGTAATGATTTTTAAGATTTTATGAAAATACATTAAAAATTTAGGAAAATTAGATGTGATTTCTTTTATTAAAATGGTTAGTAATGATTCTTAAGATTTTATGAAAATACATTGAAAATTTAGGAAAATTAGGTATGATTTCTTCCATTAAAACTGGTATTGATGCTACTTTAGATTTTATGAAAATGTATTGAAAATTTAGGAAAATTAGGTATGATTTCTTCCATTTAATCTGGTATTGATGCTACCTTAGATTTTATGAAAATACATTGAAATTTTAGGAAAATTAGATATTATTTCTTCCATTCAAATTCTCAGTAATGATACGATTTGAATTTTATGAAAATATATTTAAAAACTTAGGAAAATTAGATATAATTTCTTCCATTCAAATTCTTAGTAATGATACACTTTGAATTTTATGAAAATATATTTAAAAACTTAGGAAAATAAGATATGATTTTTTTCCTTAAAACTGGTATTAATGATACATGATTTTATGAAAATACGTTGAAAATACGTTGATAAAACGCCTTCAATTGTGCAAATTTATTTAACTAAAAAACTGAAATCTTAAAAAGAAATGAACTGGAATTAAAAAATGAAATTGGCCTTGGTTTCAACCCATAAATGAGGCTCAAATCGAGGTTAAGTGACCACTGGAATTCCCGGATGTCCGGGCGCCCCCACATTTTACGAATATTATCTTAGATCTTTCCAGACTATTTTGGGATAAAATTAATTTTACGAAAAAAAAAATGCCAAAAAACTCATGCTGCTTCAAATGTTTTTTGATGAAATCAGTTTTACGAAAACGAATTGAATTCCACGCTTATCAAATCAATGTTTAAAGTTAATTTTGCAAATATTTTACTAAAACAATTACCAAAATATATTCGCATTCTATAAATAAATGTCGCTGTCGATGTTTCGGGATAAAATAAATTTTGCGAGAATTGCCCAAAAATTGCAAAAAAAAATTACGAAACTTGCCAAAAATAACACAATTTTCTACCATGTCTTTAGAATAAAATGAATTTTACAAAAAAACACTTATCAAAGCAATGCTGAAAATTGATTTTCCGAATATTTTACAAAAAAAATTACCAAAATATATTCGCATTCTATAAATAAATGTCGCTTTCGATGCTTCGGGATAAAATAAATTTTGCGAGAATTGCAGAAAAATTACTTAAAATTTAACAAAACGTTTTCTACGTTTTCGGATAAAATTAATTTTACGAAAACACTAAAGAAAACAAATTGCCTTCATAAATTACATATACAGTCTATACAGTCTATAAATAAATGTTGCTTTCAATGGTTCAGGATAAAATAAATTTTACAAAATAATTTCGAAAAAAATTCCAAAAATTCTGAAAAAAAAACAATTTTCCGTCAGGGCTTTAGGGTGAACTGAATTTCGCAAAAACCAAGTTGCTAACAAAGCCGATGCTGCTCGCAATGTTTAGGGTGAAAATCAATTTTACAAAATACACTAAAACCTTTGTTGTTTTTAATGTTTTAGGTTAAAATTAATTTTGAAAAGTCAGTACAAAATAATAGCGTTGTTCCGGTTTGCAAAATCGAAAGAAATTGGGTCAGTGAATATTTGTGAAAGCTGTTTTCATGCCTGCAGCAATTGGTCACATTTTCATGAAATATTTCCAAATAAATTAGCCAGGATTTATCAAACAGTTCCTGCCATAAAACGTCATGTATCTGCTTATTAGTAGAGCTAATTGGGAATTGATTTGAATTTGAATTATTTATGTTTACTGCAATTAGTGGAACAATGCGGAAATGATATATTTCCTGCACAAATTATTCATTTATTCCTGCAAAATTAAGCAAATTTCCAGAAGTGATTTGAGGTCCGAAGTCATGAAACGTTCTGCTTTTTAACCGATGACATATTGGAATGGAACTGACCAGTGGTCATTAGCATTTTCGAAATTGAGCTTAAGCGTCTCGCTCCAGATGAACATTTAGGATTTTCTCCAAATACGTATTTTTCAAGAAAATTTTAAATGCAGTCTAAAATAGGTTAAAACGGAGGAGGAAGTTTCCAGGCATTTTCCAAATGCACTTTCGATTTTATTAGCAGATTTATTAACCTGTTTTTTTGAGAAAATTACAGTGCATATCCACAACTTTCCAATCTCAAGTTACAGCCAAAATATTCCGGAAATCAGACTTTCAAATGCATTCCAATTAATTATTTCTATCAGTATTTTTGTATTATTTTATATTATGTTAATATCATTATTGCAAATTTACACTGATGACCTGTCTTCCTGAAAAATTACCTTACTTTAAAATTTCCATGATGTTCGATCATAATACTACTCCCAAATTTGGTAAAATTTTTCAATAAAATTAAATACAGTCTAAAATAGGTTAAAACGGAGGAGGAAGTTTCCAGGCATTTTCCAAATGCACTTTCGATTTTATGAGCAGATTCATTAACCTGTTTTTTTTGAGAAAATTACAGTGCATATCCACAACTTTCCAATCTCAAGTTACAGCCAAAATATTCCGGAAATCAGACTTTCAAATGCATTCCAATTGATTATTTTTATCAGTATTTTTGTATTATTTTATATTATGTTTATATCATTATTGCAAATTTACACTGATGACCTGTCTTCCTGAAAAATTACCTTATTTCCACAATTTCCATAATGTTCGATCATCATACTACTCCGAAATTTTTTGGTATTGATGCTACTTTAGATTTTATGAAAATACACTGAGAATTTAGGAAAATTAGATACTTCTTCCATTAAAATTGTTAGTAGAGATACACTCTAGATTTTATAAAAATACATTGAAATTTTAGGAAAATTAGATATGATTTCTTCCATTCAAATTCATAGTAATGATACACTTTGAATTTTATGAAAATATATTTTAAAACTTAGGAAAATTAGATATGATTTCTTCCATTCAAATTCTTAGTAATGATACACTTTGAATTTTAAGAAAATATATTTAAAAACTTAGGAAAATAAGATATGATTTTTTCCTTAAAACTGGTATTAATGATACATGATTTTATGAAAATACGTTGAAAATACATTGATAAACTTTCCAATCGCAAGTTACAGCCAAAATATTCCGGAAATAAGACTTTCAAATGCATTCCAATTGATTATTTCTATCAGTATTTTTGTATTATTATTGCAAATTTACACTGATGACCTGTCTTCCTGAAAAATTACCTTATTTCACAATTTCCATGATGTTCAATCATCATACTACTCCCAAATTTGGTAAAATTTGATCGGTTTTTGAATCATACTAAAATCGAGAATGTTTATGTGCAAACTTTTCATTAACACATTGCTACTAAATTAGTTGAACTTTGATAATTATTTTAGCAAAATTTTTTTCAATTCCTTCTAATTGCTATAAATTCTACAAAGTATTAAAATGTATCCGATAATTGACCTGTTTTTCACCATAATTTTCTAGTTTTGCTACTTTGTTAGTAATTTTGTAAAATAGTTTAGAATATCCCAACTTGAAAATACTGAACCCACAACATCCTAGTTTTCTTATTCTCCTTTCAATTATCAGAACTTGACAGTATTTCAGCATCTGGAAATATATTGTATTTTATGACTTTCAAGATGTTTAGTTATTGCTAAATATTATATTATATTGTATAATTATATTATTATCTATTTTTCAGCACTGTCAATACAACTCACAATTTTATTGACTGTGGCCAGGATTTCCATGTGCAATGCACAGGCCCCTGTGGCAGTCCCTAGCAATGTCAAGCCCTTGTCAACTGTAAGTATTTAAATTCAATACATTTCATGCATTCAATGCATAAGAAATACAGTGAAGGACAAATAAATAGTCAATCAATTGCATAAGCCATGGGACAGTGATTTATTTGGAAAAATAAATGACTTCATGGAAAGTTAAGCAATACAATTCATGTCATGGAAAAGTCATGATATTGACCTGAAATTATTTGCTTTTGCTCAATTCAATGCATGCATTCACACCGCTTAAAGTGTTTACTGGCAAAAGAAGTCATGTAAAAGTCATGAATTGAATGAAATTAGGTCATGGCTGTCATGGAAAAGTCATGATATTGTCATGAAATTATTTGCTTTTGCTCAATTCAATGCATGCATTCACACAGCTTAAAGTGTTTCAATTCAATTCATGACTTCTTAAGTCATGAAATGGGCATGACTTGAATGAAATTCAGGTAATGGCAGTCATGGAAAAGTCATGACGCTGACACTATGTCCATAAAATGATTTGCCTTTCATTGCCTCACTGTACAATTGGTACATTCAATGGCTTTTCAAAAACTTTTGACAGCCTAGAAAAGTCATTGAAAATCATGGGATTTGCCGTGACAACAAATGCTTCAGAAATAGGGAATTCCCCCTTTATAAGTCATGCATTATTGCAATTTTAGTGTTGAAGGTGGTCAGGGCAATGTCTTCAGAAGAAAAAAAAAGATGGCTGCCAGGTGGCAGCACCGTAGGGCTCTTCTTAAGATGCAAGCGTCCCTATGCCGGATTTTACTTCTCAAGGTGTTTGGTGTCTAAAAAAATGTAAAAAGCACTGATATCTCAAAGGGGGTTTCTACAAATTGACATCAGCCTGTGCTACCCACTGAAATGAGGTCGAATGAATTCGGTTTTTTTGTCATATCCGTTTCGACATAGCTGATAGGTCACATTGAGAGTCTTGCTCCAGGGAATGACAGGCAGTGAGTCAGTCTGAAGAATTTCAAGAACGACTGGAACATTAGCTGTCATTTCCAGGACTCAAGGTCTTCAGCCAACATAACGGAGTAAACAGTTTTGCCCCAGTTGTGCGACGTGACACACTTTGATCAGATAGTTTTTAGGGTTTAGACAAGCACTCTCAGGGTCACTTCCTGCTCTCACGACTTGCTTTGATGGAGTTGGGCAAGGCGAAGTCAGCATGGTCACGTTTTGGGCTTCTGGACTGAATTCATTGACAACCTGTAGGCCATAAATAGTTTCGTAATTCAATTAGTCAGACTTTGCACACCAAACCTGTCTAAATATACCTGAGCTGACTAATTTATGCAGGTTTTATTGAGTAATTAAGTCAAATTCTGGAAGTAGAGTTGGAGTGGCATGCCGAAATGGTTTCACTGCTTTTTGAGAAATTATTCCTATTTCAGACTGATTTATTTCAGCCTTACTTTACAGAAAATGAAACTTGCTCGTTTTGTGAACAAAAGAAAATTGAAAATGACTTATTTTTAAGTAATGATCACCAATATTGAAAAATATTCAGAAAATCCCTGCTTTTATGGACACGTTTGATTTATATGAAAAATGAAAGTCAAACTACTCGATGAAATTATTCTTATAACAAACTGTTGGTTAAATATTCAAAATATGTACAAATTCATGCTTGTGTGGGCACATTTAAATATCTTTTAGATGTCCAATAAAACACATTAAATTACTCATGTTCTAAAAATTAAATTAAAAGGAAAGTTGACATTACTTTTTTCATAAAAATGGCAATGTAAAAACTATTCAAAAAACACTTAAACATTTTTATATAAGACTCTTATTCAACAAGAAAATTGTACCTAATAATTATTTGAAAAACTCATTTTATAGAACCTAAAAAAGTCTTATAGTACACTTACTGATTTTGTAAAACATGACAATTCAAAGTTAAACATAGTTTGAAAACTCTTGCAGGTATTGACATGTTCAAATTTCTATTTTGAATTCCTTTAAAAAAAAGAAAATGAAATGGCTTATTTTATAAAGAAAAAAATTTATTTGAAAACAAAAACTGCTCATTTTACAAAAGCAATCTTGAAACAAAGCCTAAAAATCAGAGTTTGTATTTTCAGGAGAATGCCACGGACTTCTCGTGCCTGAACCGCACCTTCGACATGTACTTCCCGAACATCGAGACCGGCTGTCGGAAGTTCCACCTGTGCACCAAGACTGAAGGCGACGAGGTGCTCAACCTGAGCTTCATGTGCCCAGAGGGCACCTCCTTCGACTTCCGCTCGGCTGACTGTCAGAGTGCCGAGACAGTGACCTGCAGGCCGGAGAACGGTGGCATCCGCGCTGTCCGCAAGGTCTCCAAGCAGCTCAAGAACAAGCTTCAACTGGCCCAGCCGAAGACATCCTTTAAGTGTCGCGGCAAGAAGCTGGGTAGCTACTATGCAGACCTGGAGACCAACTGCACCACCTTCCACCTTTGCACCATGGGAGAGTTTAAGTCTGAGATCCTCGACTTCCAGTTCATGTGCCTGGAGGGAACCCTGTTCGATGAGCAGTTTCTCCAGTGCCGGCCGGAAGACATTACGGCCTGTGGCAATAGGCAGCCCAAGCAGCTTCAAGAGGCCCCACAACCCCAGATACCTCTGCTTCAAGAGACCCCACATCCCCAGACGCCTCTGTTGCCCACTCAGCCTTTGCTGGAACCTTCAGCCGGGGCACATCCGGGACCTGAAGAGTTGACACCCAAGCTTCCAGAGCCACAACAGCCCATCGTCACTCTTCAAGAGCCGATCCAGCCCACTGAGCCAACGGTAATGGTTCTGCTTTTGCCTTCAAAGGCAGTCAGATACTGCCCTAGTTCTAACCATAAACAATGCCAGGTAGCGATCTACCAGCCCTAGATTGTTTTCATTAATCAAGAACAAAAGTTAGCGGTCCCGCTTCCGTCCTAACTTGGTCCCTATAGTTTTTGGCCATGGTACAAGGGTACCAGTGAGAAATTTGTGCTATCGGTGCTTCCTGAAGACACTGATGTATTTCCAAGCATCGTCTGCTCTTCAGTTTCACTCCAATTTCATCCTTTGTGTTTACAGCATGCTGAAGAAGAAGCCACTTCCGGCCCAGATTACCTGCACGACTTCAATGCCACCGAAGCCGACTACGACTACTACGAGGACACGATACCAGTTCGCGAGAAGCGCAGCGCCGCCCCGGTGGCCATCCGGAAGCTCCTGTCGGTGCGCAGCGAGCGCCTCCGGGTGAAGCGGGCTCCCCAAAACTTGGACCTGGACTCACTTCCGGCCACCTCCTTCTCCTGTGCTGACAAGATTCCAGGCGGCTACTATGCAGATGTGGAGGCTGGATGCCAGCTGTATCATGTGTGCGCCCCAGGTGCTGATGGAGTCATGAAGAGCACCAAGTTCCTCTGTGGCAACAACACTGTCTTCAGCCAGCAGACACGCACCTGCCAGATCTGGTACACGGTGGACTGCGACAGCACGTCGCAGTTCTTTGCCCTCAATGAGGAGCTGTCCCGCGTTGCGCCAGAAGACACCTTCGCGTCCCAGCAGCAGCAGCAGTTTGACCAGAGCTCGGTCCTGCCAGATTCAGCTCCTACCAGACAGTCATCGCCGATCAGAAGCCAGCAACAGTTTCAGCAGCCCAGACAGCAAGTCCAGCAAGTCGCCTCTCAGCCTGCCGATGCCATCGACTCCTTCGCCATCCGGCAGCCATTGCGAGTCAGTAGACCAGAAGTGGTCCAGGACTTCAGGTCCAGTCAACCGGAAGTGGCCCAGGACATCCCGTCCCACCAACCAGTTGCGGGCCAGGACTTCCGGTCCAGCGGACAAGAAGTGGCGCAGGACTTCTCTGGCCTTTTTCAGCCACCCTCGGAAGACCTCTCCAATAGGTTCCAGCATCTAGTGGAAGCCCAGCGAGCCCAAGAAGAGGCAACCAGCAGGCCTGCCAGGAGGCGCAAGCAGAAGCGGCGCAGGAAGCAGCGCCCCAGGCCACAGCCGCAGCCGGACCCATTCCAGCAGGAGCTTTTCGGACTGGGCAGCCCGGTCTCCCTGGAACCCTTCCAGCCAGCCGTAACCCATAGACCTTCGGCCCGAGTTCCGGTCTTCAGCGACGACAGCCACCCCCAGCCCATCACCGAGCCACAGGTGTTTAACATCCCCGA
This sequence comes from Rossiulus vilnensis, assembly GCA_034700785.1. NCBI lineage: Eukaryota > Metazoa > Arthropoda > Diplopoda > Julida > Julidae > Rossiulus > Rossiulus vilnensis. The sequence continues at coordinate 29,062 of JAQIXS010000831.1, read as the reverse complement.
CCACATCCCTGGCCTGCTGGAGGAGATCCAGGTCCGCGGCCGATTCCAGCAGACCGAGGACGACCTTATCCGGGAAGCAGCCCTGCCGGTGCAGCCCCAAAGGAACCCGCCACAACGTGCCAGGCTGCAGCCGCAAGAGTCCATCGAGGTCCGCGTGCCCACGGCGCAGAGGGTGTCTCAGCCCCCAAGCACCCCATCCCCGCTGCCACCGCCAAGCTTTCAAGCCCCACCTTCTGGAGGCGCCATCTTTGAGGGTTTCGATGCCTTTATCCAGGCCGCCATCCAACAGGAGCACGAGCAGCGGGCCAGGCTCGGCCCCATCGTGGAGCAGAGGCGGCGTGAGGAAGCGGAAGCCGAGCGACAGCGGCAGGCGATTCGCGAGCAGGCCGAAGCCGACCGACCGAGACCGACGACCCAAAAGCGCAAGCGGCCTAGGACAACCACGGCCCGGCCGACCACAAGCAGGCCACGAGAGCCAGAGCCGGACTTTGCCACGCAGCTGGACGTCCAATCACAGTTTGCCCCTGAACCGCAACAGCCCGTTGCCCGCTTTCCCGGCTTCCCAACGAGAGCCCAGCAGACCCTCCACCGAAACCCAGTGGAGACCCAGGGCCCCATTGCTGTGATCCAGCCCCAGGCGACGCAGAACTTTCAGGGTCCCCAACAGACCTTCCAAGCCCCCCAACAGACCTTCCAGGCTTCCCGACAGACCTTCCAGGCTCCCCAACAGACCTTCCAAGCTCCCCAACAGACCTCCAATGGCTTCAACGGCTTTGTCTTCCAGCAGTTCACCCAGCAACCTCCTCAGGTCTCTAACCTTGGCGAGGCCCTCTTCTTGGTGCCATCGGAGTCTGAGCTCCGGCCCAGCGCGGTAGCCCAGCCGGCGGTTCATGCAGATTCCGCTCAGAGCCACTTCCAGGCACCCCAGCAGCAGAACCCGGTGACCGAATTTCCGGCCTTCCCACAGGGACCGGCTCCAGGCCAGGGCCAGAGCCAGCTGCTGCTCTTCGAGTCTGCCAACTCCAGCGGCTTCGAGATCCGCACCCGCTTCCGGCGGCAGGCGCCCGAAGATGTCAACACGCCCTTCTCCTGCAAGGGCAAGGTGCTGGGAGGCTACTACGCTGACACCTACACTAACTGTAGCATGTTCCACATCTGCACATCGGGCCGCAAGAAGGGCCTGCTCTACGACTTCCGTTTCTGGTGTGCCAACGACACCACCTTTGACCAGCGAAGCCAGACGTGCGCGGACCCGCGTAAGGTCAACTGCGCGCTCTCCGCCAAGAACTACCCTGCACACCCGCCACCCAAGGAACTGGATGTGGCTGTTCCGCATGCCGAGCTGATGAAGATCCGCGTGAAGAGGGCCGTCAGGGACGTGGTGGCAATTGGGCCCAATGCTACTCCCGCAACCGGGTTCCGGTGCGTGGGCCGCGACGCCAACCGCTACTATGCCGATGCCGACACCAACTGCCAGATGTTCCACTTGTGCGCGGAGAATGGTCCTGGGGGTCGATTGGTGGACTACCCCTTCTTCTGCCGCAACGGCACCGTGTTCGACCAGAGGTCCCAGGCCTGCGACGACCAGACAGACGCCCTTAACTGCCAGGACGACCCTTCACATTACGGCATCGGAGAGCTCTTCAGCCGGGCCTAGCCCCACGGTGAAGTTTCGGGCTCCCCTGTGAGGATTGCGATAGGCCTTATTCGAAAGGAGATGAAGTGATTCGTCTGAGTGTAGCTTGTGACCTAAGTGATTGCTCATGAGCATGGTGTCTACTTGATGTATTCTGGATCCTCTTATTACATCATGTTCTACCCTAGCACCTTGAAAAGGCTAAGAATTAAAGTGTCCTTATTCAAAATTCTTTAGTGCCAATCTTGGTTTGTCTTTCTATGTCTTTCGTGTAAACATATGGAGGTCTAGGCGAGTTCAGACAAGCAAGAGAGGTCTAGACATGTCTGGACAAGATAAGACAGGTCTAGGCAAGTTAAGACAAAGCAAGAAAGGTCTAGACATGTCTGGACAAGATGAGACAGGTCTAGACAAGTCTTCACAGGACAAGGCAGGTGATTGGCATAGGGGTCTCTTATTGCTTTATCTTATAACTTTCAAATTCATTGAATGAAATTATCATCATTCAAAACCTAAAAGAGTCAGTGAATTATATTTAAGCTCAATTGTAATCTTCAGTTCAATCATTGGCAGGTTTTGATATGAGAAGACAAGCCAGGTCTAGACCAGCCAAGACAGGTATATACAGAACAATACAGGTAAGAACAGATCTAGACAAGGATAGACAAGGCAAGTCTAAACAGAATAAAAGTTAGGAAAAGAAGCAGTTTAGGAAAATAACTAACGTGAAGGAAATAACAATTCATGCTTAATGAAATGTCTATATTTAACCATGCCATAAATGATTGAATTCAGATTAAAAATGAAGTCTGTTTTAAGGACATTATAAATTAATAAAATTTCATTAGCAAATCCTGTAGACACCCTGTCGAGGAATGTGATTCGGTCTTTCTGAATTTGATGACCTATTAATGGTCAAAGTCAAATTGCCCTTATTGCAGAAATTGTTGCATTTGTTCGTCAATTAATTTTTCTAAAAAAAATGAATGTAAATCTTTGGAAAATTATCAATTTTCAAATATAACAAACACACTAGAAGGAAACACTTTTTTAAACTCATAAAATAAGGTTCCATTATATCACGATTAATTGTCGAAGTAAACGAAGTAGTGTAATCAGCAAAAATATAATCATAAGTAAATCATTGTGAGTAAAGTAAAATTGTTGTTGGGTTTTCACAATATTTATTTTTCCGTAAAAAATGTAAGGATTATGAATATTAGCGAGGAAGTGCCAAAAGCCATCGCCAAACATATAAGAGTTGTAATTTTTTTATTTTGGCATGTAGCAGTGAATATTTTTGCAGTAAACTGAATAATTAACCCAATGTATTTTTTTCAGTTAATAAAACACGATTTGGATAAAACATCGGATGTTGTCGTTGATTGTGTACAGTTAATTGTCGAAATGTCAAAAAAATAATAATATGAATATAAAAGAAATAAAAATATGAAAAACTTAGTTGTCTTTTCTTGACAAATTTTTATAGAAAAACCCTTATCAAAATATGATAAATGTGATAACCCTTGACAGCTGTAACTTGAGTGAAAACTCAATGGCACTCTCAGGACCATGTCCACTAGCAAGTTTCAACCCTTAAGTCTACTTTCGTTCTCGTTTTCTGAATTTGGATGTTCTTTTTAAAGAGCTGAGAGCAAAGCCTATTCTAGTCGTGAACTTTAGTGAGCTTAGCAATTTACAAAAATTACGACATTGGCTCTCAGAAACCATGTCCACTTGATGTTTTGCGATCAATTGCAGGCAGTCCATGGGATGCTCCCTTGCAGTCAAGTTTTAACTCTCCAGATGTTACAATCGCGCCCAGTTCTCAAATTACCGTCAGCATTATTGCGCGTGCAGGTAATACCGCATTAATTAACTGTAATTAACAATTAACATTGCGGTCAACTAAAATTACAATTACACAAATTCAAATTTGCCGCCATTTTATGAGCAAGAAAAATGTGGCCAAGAAAACAAATAACCGAATAAGCTTTGCTCAGTGCAGCCGCTTTCCAAGCCAGCGCTTTTTCCAAACACCTTCGGTGGATAGGGTTTATTTTATGCGGGGGTTGTTTTGTGAATAATAATCCATCAGTGCACATGACATTTCAGATTCAACGCTAACTAATATCTACCGTATTACCGCGCCTATAGCTGCCGGCCGTTATAACTGAAAAAGGCTTGTTTTTACCTAATCAAAAGTGTGCGAATTTACTCGAATATACCAGCCCCATTTTTCCATTCGGCGTCATCAACTCCTAGGGAGTGTCAGTAATGGAATATCAAACCGGTATAATCTGAAATTGTTATACATTTTCCTAGGCTACTGCATTATTTATTTCCGGTGACACATCCGCGTATGGTATGGCGCAAAGTGTTCATTATTTACTTACCGTACGGTATATGGTATACCGGTATGTTTTACGGTACCGTATATTTTTTTCTCGAATATACCGGCCGGCCGATATATTCGAATATACCGGCCGGCAGCTACAGGCGCGGTAATACGGTATATAATAAATATATTGTTATTGCCTTTAATATTTAAGATAACCTGTACTTTCGGAAACACAATTTCATTGTTGAGGTATTTATTTACCTTAATGTTGTGGTAACAGCAGGCTGTTGGGTTGGGATGATAACCCCGCCACGAACGTGCAATGGGATATAGCCATCGAGAGGTGCTGATAAGGTGTTCGTGGCACCGACATTTGTCACTTCTTCTCCCTAAAATAATTATTATTTATTAATCGGGGCACAAGTGTAACACTAAAAGGGCAAATTTGACGAATTTTTGCATCCATACCGTGTAATAATCATACCACCTTGCTGATGGAAAATAGGCATCAACAGTCACTGCCCCCTCCTCAACCACTGGAGAAGCAAGGAGTCCAGATCCCCAAAGAAACTGAAAGTCAATCGACCACGTATTGCTGTCCTTTGGAAATCTATTTGGGAAATCAACATGCATAGGCATCACGATTTTACAACTTTTGACCTTAATATAATGTATAATACGCATGTGTCGGAATTTCCCATTGTTTATAGAATGTTAGAAGGTTTACATAATTACTATTGGTTTCAGAATATTCCTCATTTCTCCAAGTTTAAAGATCTATTTTCGAATCTATAACTTCCATAACGTCAACAACTCCCGAGTAGAAATAAAATCTTAAAAATGAAATATTTTCTGAATTGGACGGATTGGGCCTCCAATTGAGGCATAAAACGGGGTATTTAGTGAATTCAAAAATGTTATTTCAAATAAAATAACCGAAATTAATTCCGAAAATTGAAATAAACATCTAGATTGCTAGAAAAATGTATGACATTTATTAATTGACCCAGACATTTGAAAAGTAAAAAAAAATCATACTCGTGTAGTAAAGGTCTTGCGACAGTCCCTCCTTGGATGTGAGATTTATGCAAAAGTGTGTACAAATATGGCAAGAGGCGATATCTCTCAGTGTACGCTTTCATGTTGGCATCTACGACGTTTTGACCCAATGACGGAGGATCTTGATCCTACAATATCAACTTGTTCATATTAACCCCAGGTAAAACCAATTTAAGTAGTTTATTTTTATTTTCTAAAACAAGAAGTATTAAAGTATTGTTGGAGTGAAACGTTGCATTGTTAATGCAGTTTTAAAATGTTATTAATGAAATCTTGCCTTAGAACCTTCACTGTTGTGATTTCTGCTAAATGGATATAGGGACCCTAATTGAGACCAGCGAATACACAGTTCTTCCGTCACATCACCACCAAAGCCGCATATGTCCGCCCCAACCTAAACGAAACCAAGAGTTGAATTTAATTAACATACACAGGATGCCCGAAAATCACTGCTTATTTCTATAAAATGACTCAATTGAATGGTTTTTTTAAAATAGTTTCTTTTTATACAATAATATAGGTGTAAAATATAATTAAATTAAGAAGCTTATAGCACAGATATAACCGATTTTTACCGAATATAACTTAACGATGTCAAATTTGCAGGCACACAAATGGGATACATACAGAAGTTTGACTTTTGTGAGTACATTTGCATAATTACAAATCAGCAATCATGACAATGGTGCTTTTTTAAATTTAAAAAATCCCTTATTCTGCAGTAATACGATTTTCAGTAACTATTAAAAATATTTCAATTGCATGTATATGCCAATAACATAAATGTTATCAGGCAACATGCACATTGCTACATTGTTTCAGACATGTCCCAGAATTGAATATTCAAGCGGTGCCCTTGTAGAATCATATGGTTCATTTCTGCTCGGAAAACATTTAAGAAAAAATAAAATTGAATTCCACAACATTCTCATTAACAGAAATTTTAAGTGTATTTGCAAAAATATTTCGCAATCGTATATTTATGCATAATATTGTACATCATGCCTGAAGCCATCACATGGTATACTTGTTTTCACTTATATCAAATTGAGCGACTTACGTATGGCGTTCCGAACAAGTTATACTCTAACATTCCTGAAAAAAATGTGAAAATAAAGGTAAGAAGTTAGTTTAGGAAAACATACGTTGCGCGATTTATCAATTCAATTCTCACCAACGATGGAATCTCTGAGATTTGACCAACTGCTATCGTTGTCACCAAGCCAATGAGTTGTATAACTAGATGCACCAGAGTATTGCGATCGACTTACAATCATAGGTCGATTTTCGGGAAAGTTTGTTCGAAGCGCACTGCATGTACATGTAATAAGATTGTAGAATATCCTTATTACAACTGCGCAATTCATTTCTATATTTACATACAAAACTTGACCGGGAAAAAGAGGAAACAAAAGCAGCACCGATAACCCATATCATTACAGGCAATAACATTTAAAAAAGCGATGTGGCGTTGTTGAAAATATGGATAATTAATATCCTTTCGTGATACAAAACTGATTGCAATATAAATTTACGTTTAATAGAAACATTTTAATAAACAGTTTTATGGTGTACTTACTTAAAGGTGCGCAATCCCATGAAATATCCGGTTAAACTGTGGACATCGTAGTGAATCCCTTTCTCTTGAACTGCCTGCATACAAATCGTCTTCGCAATTATGCTACCATCATCCGATTCCAATATGTCTTAAAAATGAATTGATTGTTAGGCAACTAATTTATTTAGCATTTTTAGAAAAAAGCCATGGTGCTTTCATCAAAACTGATATTGCAGGCTATCTGTTATGATGTAAAATATACCGATGCCACATTGTTTATTTCATCCTTAAAGGTGGCAACACTATTTACATTTACACCATTCATACTGTACTTACGAGGCACGTATGGTGGATAATTCCATTGGTTTTGTTCACCACACCCATCAATGGATCCAACTACAAAATCTGATGGTTCATTCATATCCTATATATTATAAGATATGCGAAGTTTTAAAGCATGCAATCACGCAAATACACTGTATTTGTTTATAAGTAACATGAAAAATTCATCTTCTATCTTAGAAATTTAAATAAAATAAATCTTTACCGAACAAATTTTTATGTAAAGCACCTGTCATTAAAAATCAGTTAAAACTCATTTTACCGAAACATACATATCGTATATATTATCATTTAAAACGCATTCTAAAAATGGATACCTTATCCCACTATTTATGGCATTTTTATGACTTTCTTATTTAAAACACTTAAATATTCACTCCAACATATACTAACTGTCTCAATTTACACATGTCACATACAGCTTTGTGAAAATATAAATATGTTAGATGACATTTGATTGACAATTGATAACGCATACGTTTTTGGAGTTCATTTAAATGATAATATCTACGAAATGCACAATTCGTTAAAATGAGTTTCGAACTGAGGTTAAATTTCACCGAAAATTGATTTGCAATACTATTTTTGAAAATGCAGTATCGTTATATACATTATATAAAATAGTATTCAAATGATAATTTGAGGCAATACATACAATCCATATGCCATCATATTGAACGCTTTCATCTTCATAAAGGTATCGGAACATCTCGTTCCAGTATGCCTGCGTCTTATTCATAGTGTAATCGGGATAATAACTATCACCAGGCCAAACCTTAGGTTAAATCAAGGTCACCCTTATCAGAATTTTTTTGAAATAATGGTCAAAAATAATTCGAAGGTGAAAAATTCTATCAAACGTACGTTTCCTATTAAATTAGTTCCATTTGGAAACTTGATGAAAATGCCTTCCTCTAGCCCTAATTCTCTGCCATAGTAATCTTGATTTCCTATTGCAGCATCCTAAAATGAAAAGCTCAATGGTCTAAACGAATTTTAATCCAAAAATCAATAGTTGCAGGTCACTTACGATCATGACAACGTATTTTTGGCCATGGTCATGCAAATCTAGCACAACGTTTGGTAAATCGGCATAATTAACTGGATCCTTGGTAAAGTCAAGATATCGATCCATGTAGTCAATATCGCTGTATTGTACGTCCTAATGAGGATAACATAGGAAAGCTTCATTATTATTAATTAGCGAACGTTTGTTGCATGTTCGTTAATCGTTAACCTTAACCGTCACATTTGCTTCAAGGCATTTTTAAATCAATGAAGCATTTAAAGATTGTTGTTGTAATTCCATATTTATGCTAATGGACAATTATCAAGAATAGACTTGCTCCACGTTTATCTTACGTAAGGCAACGATGCGTTTCTCATGCGTTGAATAATTGCTTGCAAGTCTGCAGCAGTTGGAATTCCCCAGCGACTGAGTTGGAAGCCCAAGCTCCAATACGGGGGAAGATACGGGTATCCAACAAGCTAAATAGTTAAAAAAAAAATTAAAAGAAAAGAAAAATACCATAAAATCGCGTTTTAATTGTATCAAGTATGGAAACACAAAGGCATACACCACAAAACTGTTGCACGACATTTTCCGGTGTAGGTCCAAGGAATACGTAAAAATCCAAAATCCCTCCAATTGACCTATAGGTCAAAGCAGGCGCGGGTTGTAATTTGACCTCTAGAATAAAAAGCATCGTTGATTTTCGGATTTTAAGTTTATGAGAAATGCAGTTGCTTGTTAAATTAATGTTCCTTGTTTCATAAATTTGCGATAACGATTGTTTTGACAAAGATTACCTCCTTTATTTAAATTCGACAATGAAAGATAACATACACTGTATAAAATCGTTTATTCACGTAATTAGGATTAGCCTTTAAAAAGAATCATGCAAACTGTAAATTTAGACATTTGAGATATTTTGTGCTTACCAAGGGCATTACTGTTCAACAGAAAAACACCATTGGCATTGCCGCTGTTTTCCAGATTCATATGGAATGGTTGCACCCCATACAGATTGAAATCGTCCTAAAATGTGAACAATAATAAAATTCAATCAATAATCACAAACCATTCCAGTAAATGAACCAATACTGCCAAAAAAGCTGACGTAAAATGATTAGCATTCTTCATTTTTACAATTGTTCCAAAAATGCAGACAAGCACAAAGTAGCAATATCATTTTGGAAACAAGTAGCAAACAGTTCGGCGCCTTACTTCAGGGGCATTGTCTCGTGCAAACATTGACCACGTGCGCCAGTTGAGGTCATGTTGATATCGCTGGTGTCTATGCTCCCCAAAGCCATACAAATTCGAAGAAGGCAAAGTTGTACTGATTTGTAAGAATTGGTTCGAAAATGCAAAACCAGGTAATGCTGTGTTGAATCTAAAAATAGTGGAATTATTGTTTGTTAAAAACATGGAATTTTTATGAAAATTTGCCCAGATAGACATGCATTATACATGTACATTCTAAACTACAAAGCTATTCCTATTTCATGATATCTGGAGCTCTGTGATTAGTAATTTTCAAACGTTTAGAAATGCTTACATTATTTCACCAGTTGACTTTCGTGATATTAAAATTCCAAAAATGTCGTTGTTGGTAAATTCGACATTATAATCAGTATCAGCTGGTGGAGAGGTTGGTGCTGCCGTTATTGGAATAGGCACTTCGAACCTAGCGTTGTTTGGATCATAAAACTGAAAAAGATTTAAACACATAATAATGCAGAAAAACATATTTCAGCTTATTACATATTTTTATTTATTTTAAGAATAAAATTGAAAGAAGACAATATTGTGAAGTTATTGTTATGTAATTACTTCTAAACAAAATTTGTTCAAGTGGTATCTTAATGTATTACGACTTCCTCTAAAATATATGCACCCAGTAGTTCTGATTAATAAGATTATTTCACTCAAGCGCCCTAAAAGTGAATTTGCAGATCACGTCTGAATCTAAAATGAGTACCTGGTTCATTTCACTATCAGGAACTTGAGTATCTCACCTTTAATCTTAACACAGTCGGTGACCAATATTCCACACTGAGATAGACGTCGTTAATTTCCTCTCCATATAACGGTGGCAGATTCTTCCTTTGCAAATGAAAGTCATTACCAAGTGCTGTTGGGATGGGTCCTTCAACCAAGGTGTAGCCGTAATCGCTTGGGAAAGAGCACCAAGGGACACCCGTGGGCACATCTTGATTCCATACACAACTGAAAACATTTATAAAGTTGTTGTTTTCAAGAGAAAGGTTCCAACATCCCTGCGCTAATTTTCAAATCCGATTGAAATCATCAGCTTGTACTAATTCCAATTGAACAATAAAACCAACATGTTGCGTAGGTTAATCCTGATTACCGAAAGTGCCATTTTCATGTGTTTATTTTTACTATTGGTCCTAAACAATTCGTAGACCATGCATACTAAAAATACCGAGTTGGTTTAATACTTTTATTGGAACCAAACTACAATTAGTTATTGAAACATTCACTGCAAAAAACCACGAAAACAGCGTGGTTAATAAATCAAGATGGACGATGCTTATTCGTAAAATAGTGTTAACTCAATGGCTTTGATTTAATATGCTAATGATGCCATCTGGCAAAACCATGCAGCGCACTTCACATCATGGGCAGCGCCAATTAAATAACAAAAATGAAATGTTTCTGTCGATAGTTGCAAAAGTCTAAATTAATAGTCTCGAAATCTAGTTTAAGCGACTCTAGAAGTACAGGTCTACATGCATGTACACAAATTTCTAACATTTCAATATGTATTGATAGTTTTTCAAGATACATACCCTCTGCTTTCGCATAATTCCGGACTAGCCTCAATTAAATAATCCGGGATGCAATCTATCAGCACCTGCCCATTAGCTGTACTTTGGCTAATATTTAAACAGTATAATAAAGCGGCAATGGCCAAAAAAATTCGGCATAACCGTGCAAGGGTATGACCCTCCATTTCTTAGATGACAATAACTAAATATACTTTAAAATCTGTATTATATTACGAGCATTGACTAGTGTGTATTGTTTTTATCGAAATATTCGATGGCACCTGCTCATCAAGATACTGTATGCTTCACAATCACTGATAACAGATAAATACTTATTTGTGGCTTTATGAAACAAGTCTGTATCAACGTTATAATTAGCAATGATTCCTTGACGACAGTATAATTGCACTCAGTTTTTAAAAATTGAAATAAGGTGCACTTCCTTTATAAAATAATGCGTTTATGTTAATTCCGTTTTCTGTAATGTATATTCAGAAATGACTTGTCCAAATCATTTGTAAAATTCATTTGGTATGTTGTTTGTATTGAACATCTAATCAGGTATCGGAGGCAAAAAATTTCCACATTTAGGAAAATTGGATGGTACAGGTGGTAGATCGCTCAATTCTCCAACTTGAAATACGAGCATCATTCCTGTCTCAAGGTGAAATTCCACGTGGCAGTGGAAGGCCCAGAACCCTGAAAATGAGTCCAATCATTTGCTGATATTTTAAAAACGATATTACCATAGTATTAAATTTATTTAGAAATACTAAAGTACCTTCCCTGCAGGGGTTGACAATTTACATTTTTTGCCATAAACTTAGGCTTATAAATACAGTTAAAATAACGTCTTTACACTGTCGAAAAATAATAAGAAATAAGGATTTGTTGAGTGTATTAATTAATAAATGGTTGCAGGCAAAATGTTTCAAACATGAGGATCACAAATCACGTATTTTTCTTGCAAAATTGCAAAATATTAATTATAACTTGTATTGATAAAATCAATTTTTGTTTTAAACATTAAATCAATAATCCGTGCAACGCAGCTTTATGGATTTATCACGAGTGATGCATTTTAGACTACATTTATGAGGAAAAGATTTAGAAATCCTTATTATTAAAGAAAAGCCTGAGGATAGCATATGGGAAAAAAACACGATAAAGCAATTTGACAAACTCAAAATAGCCACATTTTAAGGCCAATAAGTGGTGCGATATTCTAATGCGTAGTAAATTGCGGTAATTGTGAAGGACAGCACTAACGCGAGAAAAATGCTGTGATTATTGATTGTCATTAAAGAAATCGTGCAATGAAAAAAATCGCTAAAAAGGTATAAAACAATCTGGAAAAACAAAAACCAAACTTAAACATAATATTAGAATACACATATATGTACATGTAATTGCTAATTTCATTTTCACTTGTATTATTGCCAGCAGCTCTGAACGAAATGTTTACAGTGACAGTTGACTTGATAGTTACATAATTATGATCGGAACTGTATCTATCACTGTCTGGGGCAGAACTGATAGCAAAATTATCGTCAAGGCTTTCATCGACATCTATTAAATTCACATGACTCACATTGCCTGTTTGCGTGGGCCTAAAGGTGTGTTCAATTCAATTCAACTCAGTACCCTACAGTCAGCAACTAAATGCCATATGGTGTTTTCACATAGCATGAAGTTGCAACGTTTACCGTTATGTCCTTGAACACATGTTTTCGTCAAGAAACCCCCCACAAAAAATAGTGCGTTTCCAGGTGTCATTCAGCGTCATGACGTTTGACGTCGTAACAATACGACATCTGTTTTAAATGATGATCTAAATTGGCGTCATTGTTTTCCGGTTCAGTGGGAACTATTTAAATATGCAGTACAACAGGTGCTAAAGGGTGCAATTTTTGCATCGAAATTTCTTTGAAATATTTTATACAAAAACAGGTAGTAAAATCAAATAAACTTATAAAACAATAATCAGCCACGGAGAAAAGAATAGAGGAATAATTTTTCATCAAATAGTAGCAGTTTGTCCAGATGTATACCATTAATACCCCCAGAAATAGCAGATATGGTACGTAAATACTTGGTGAACGATAAACAGGTCGGACTGACATACTCCCATTAAAAACGCCATAATGGTATTATAATTATTGTTTTCTCAGTTTTCACGTTTTAGTTTTAGTGGTTGAATTACTCAAATATTACCGTGAGTATCGTTTACCTTTATCTAGCCTGTTTAAAAGGTTTTACCTGGTTATTGGCCAACAAACGACGGAAGTAGGATCCTAGCGCCATACATGTACATGTATATATCAATTTTTATTTTCTGTGAAAAGATTCGTTGGTAATAACTGCGTGCATTTGGTAAAATTGTTTTTATATTTTATTTTTGTTTCATACTGCGAGCTAATTCGATTTTGTACCAGTTCTATATTCTTTAATGAAAAGTATAAAACCGTGAAACTAAAATTGCGCTTTAAAATAATGCATTTTCGGCTGCTTGATCAATTAATGAAAAGTTTAATGAATTGATAACTCATATCAATCTGTGGTGTTTATCACCACAGAACAATTCACTTTAGGTTTATCATTCCCAAATCTGCCTTATTATTTTTAACGACATCGACGGAGATTTCAAATTAACTCAAAGGTCGGCAATTATTCGATACTTGGCAAGAAAACAACTTTTACCATTTAAGTTGTGTTTCTTTGCCAAAAATCGAATAATTACCGAATGTGTAATTCAACTCCACGTCTCCGACGATCCGTGTAAAATGGTAGATTTGGGAATTCGAAGTGGATTATTTTGTATTCAGGTAACTGTGTTTTGCATAACAATATCGTAATACCTCGAATATGCTTTGAATGAAGCTATCAAGTAGCCAATTCGGAATATTAATGATGCAATATACATGTAATTAATTTAACGAAAATCTACTATTTCGGCTATTATTACTTTTATGATTGGCATATCCCCGGAGTTTATTTCTCTCTTTCCAGACAAATGACACCAAGAGGAGCACACGATTACGAGAGCAGCTGTGCTATGACGTCAGTGCTCGTGAACAACAAGAACATGCAGTGACCATCCGAGCGTTAACAAATGGCAACGTCATTCATCAAACCTCATGCAATGTGTGTTTAGGTTTCAGGAATATTTGCTTCGAGAAATAAATCACTTAATACAAAATATATAGACATGAAAAGTTTCATTACCTGGGTTCGTAGCATGAAAGCGAACGATAGTGTAACCTCCGTGCGGCACTATGACAGTGTCCTTCAGAACAGGTCTGTCTAGTTTTCTCTGGATGTCACCAGCCTTATCCAGTGCCATAACACCCTCTACTGTGTTCCCAGAGTCCAGTTGTTTCTTAGCAACGACCCGAAAATGATGTCCGTGCATGTGCATTGGGTGGCTGATATTGGTTTCAGATGCATTGCCTGGAAGTGTTGAAATTATGAAAATTAACAAGACCTTAAAAGATCTTGGTAAAATTATTGAGCTTAAAACTTTAACAAATTTAAAGTCAATTTCTATCGCGTAACAGTCGCTAAAACAACATTTGAGTAGGATTTCGAGCTTGCTAAAATATTTCCGTAAAAATTAAGTTGATAGATAGTAAATTCTGCGGAAGCATACCACAAATTGAGCATTTTAAGGTAGCGCCAAAGGCAGATCTACAATGCAAAATCATTACTTGGATAACGTCATTGTTTTCACTGATAAATTATTTTTTAGTCTGCCGTACTTTATGTAATTTGATGACGTTGCTTGCATCAATTAAATAAAGATGAGGGAAAATACAAACACCCCCTCCCCCAAAACACATGTTGCCAAGGAACGGGGCAGACACTGCATTTCAGTCGACCTTGCACGACCATTAATAATGGCTTTAGCAGAAGGTAATGTCATGAATAATGATTGTGTAATGTCCGCTTATCATCCATTTATGCTGCAAAAAATGACGTTGATTATTCAATGTTATGTTTATACTGTATTGTAATGTAACACCTGTTATTTTCTAAAAAAGAGTAATGGTTTACCTGTGTCTATGAAAATAAGTTCCACTACGGCCCCTAAAGGAATCTTCACTCGATGCACACACTGGCAAAAGTCGAGCGCACAGTTTTGCTGGACACTGGTCACGTTACACAGCATGCTTTCAGGAATATCGTTGAACTGAGACAGCAATGGTGAGGGAGGATAGGTGAAGGCTATTTCCTGAATCATTGGCATTCCATGTTGGTATTGTGGGGGAAAGCTGTTCCAGGGGTAATACACCGGGTTGTAAAAGGCAGGGTCATTGTTGACGTAGATATCAAATGGGAGATAGTATTGGAAATCAGGTTCAAGACTGAGCCAGGCGTCGTTCGGGTAGGTGTAATTCAGTTCGATGATATCGATGAACTCATTCTGACCCTTTGGGATGTTTATTGGATTCAGAATCTAAAATTGGCAATAACGTTTTAAGATGGATTTACAAATAAATGTTTACTCAGTCTATGCTAGTCTATACTAAGTTTTCCTGCAATTGTATGTTAAAATTTATAATGATATGCTGCCAAACCACAGCGCTTCAAGTGCCAGAAATCCTGCTTATCAGATAAGTTATTACCAACAATTTGATTTTGTTTGAAAAACGAAGTTTTTAGTTGCGCTTTTTTCGGACTATTCCTAGGTCAGAAACTAAATTCCACAAAAAATGTAGACTAGTGCAACACAAAATGTAGTATTCGCCATACTTGTTGCACCCCTTTAAACGTGCAAATCACTGACTTCTCTTGTGGTGAGTAGAACAGCAGCGCAAACACGCCCTTCATTCCTTCATTTTGACGTCCAAAGTTTTAAAAACTGGTTTCAGAGGCAGTTTTATTTTCAGAAAACTGAGTTGGTTTCTCGGACCCAGTTTTGAATAATCTTTCATCAGTGCACCTCATCAAACTTATTATTGCTCCGTTGGATATCTGCAGTTTTTTAGTGTACAAACATTTTTATACAATTTCCATTTAATCAAAGAAGACTCAGGTATTGACTACTGCAAGAGGTTGCTTCACATAGCATTGCACTGTTAATTTGCACTTCGTAGGCCTAGGGGTGAGATAAACAACTGGGGGAAGGGGCCCTTACAACGTCAAAGTTTGACACACTTCAATTGTAGCACAACCTAAGAAGATCGAAATCAACAAAATGCGTGACAGCACTTACCCTGCCGGGCCTGAAGGCTGTCTGGAGAGTGAGGGGTGGGGATGGTTCTTCATCTGCGGCGCCATCGTACCTCAAGACAGCGCCCGAGAATATGCTCTGGCATTCCGAAATCCCATGGACCTTAATCCAGTAGTTGTCAACAGTGGCCTTGGCCTCCAGGACGAAATCGATCCTCTCAGCTGCGTTCAGCACGAAGGAATCCACGGTCAGTGGCTCCACGGCTCCTCCGTCAGCCGCGATGACGGTGAGCACGTGATCGGCCACGGAAATGACCACGGGACATATGAAGTTGGTGCTGCTGCACACGCGGAAGCGGTACCGGAAGCCTCTGGTCACATTGAACACCGCCAAGGGCGTGAAGGCCTCATTGCCTTCATCATCAACGAACAGCCTCAGCCTGCCCTTGCCGTTGATCAAGAGGGTTTGGGGGTTGACGGGAAGAGTGGCATCGTAGAATTCTTCGTATTCCTCACCTCCTGGCTGGTCCGGCCAATCGGCCACCATGATGGCATGCTCCGTGAGGTCGTAGTCGTACAGGGCAGAGTTGGGGTCGTTTTCTGCCGTCTGCCTGACGATGAACATGCCGTATGTGCCATCCGTCCTCTGGAAGTCTGCGTGGCTGTGCCAGAAGTAGGTGCCCACATCTGACGGGGTGAAGATGTAGCGAAAAGTGTCGTACGGCAGCTGAGGGCACTGGGTGACGAATGGGACTCCGTCCATATAAGGAGTTCCCACCTGGTTGATCCCGTGCCAGTGGATGGCTGTCGCCCCAGCCAGGTTGAGGACGTCGACGACCACGGTGTCATTTTCGCATACCTGCAGGCAAAGAGTGCGGAAAATCTGCATAAAAATAATTCTGCATGGGACTTACCCATGAATTTTTCCCTAGTCAATGCTGAGGAATCTCCAGGATAACTGCACGTAAACCCCGATTTGCACTTAGCCAATTTAGGCTTGACACTGGTAGCTTCTGGCGGCACCTCAATAACTTTAAAATATGCTGGTGTTTTGGTAAATATATGAATGGTATTACTGGAGCACCATACATGTTGAGAGTAAGAGTAAAAACTCCTCATTCTACTGTTCATGGAGGTAAATCGGCTAGGTTCATTGATGATGACTAACAGGATTTGGCAAAATACGAAACAAGAGTATATCCGAATCAATTTGTTAAATTCAAAAAATGAAGCTAAATAAATAACATGAATGACAACCTACAAATGATACATGCTTGGAAATATTGTTAATTGAAATATACATGTATATATGCTTAAACATGCTGTTAATTGATACATGAAAAGTAACGTAATTTTGAAAGGTGTCTAGATGGTATAGCTAATTTAATAAAATGCGGGTATTTTTGATATAATGAACAAGCAACCTATAATGACGTCAACTTAGTTTAGATGGATAGCTCACGTGAGGTGTTTACAGTGTTTGAGGATTACAGCAGAATATAAACATTTTATATTCCTGTATTTAACAGCAGGAAAGAATCAATATTGTTACAATAATTTTCCCATTGTTTAACTTAACATCCTATCCTCAAGATGTGGAACGAAAATATAATGATTTTGGATAACATAACTACTTACCGCAATGGCTTGACCTGGTAACTGTCTATTTACAGTAGTGATAACTCGTCTTACGCCATTGGCTGGAATACAATCCTTTCGGTAACAGTCTGATAAGTCCAAGGGACAGTTATAGCAGGACTTGCTCATAGTCAAATAATTCTCTAATGTGAAATTGTAGAGACATGTCATGGAAACTCCAGGTTCACATACTCGGTCGCAAACGTGATCACCTGAAATTATTTATAACTAAGCATTTGTAATAATGGAAATAATAGCACTTTGTTTTTGTACCAATTTGTATCAGTTTGTTTTTGCAAATAAAGACGATTTTCTAATTTCTAAAGTATGCTGTAAGGAATCACTTAGTAACAAAAATTCGACAGATTTAAAACATTTATTTGTCGGTAAAAAATTGTATTTTAAGCGTAATTTTTTACCATTCTTATTTTATAAGGTCTTTTTCGAGGATTATTATGCATCCCCGCAGTATTGTACTCGGTATATTGTATATGCAATTACAGGTTTTTAGCGTTAGAGTACAAATAGATGTTTTCTTTCAAAATAATTTTTTTATTATTGTTTTAGTTAGGAAAGGTAGCATCTTACCAAAATACTTCTTCAAAAGTTATTGCTAAAATTGTCTTTTTTATGTTTTTAAACTGTTTTTCTTGTTTATAGTAAGCATTATAGTGACAAACTTACAATGCAATTCTGCTGTTACCGCATCTGCTATATTATTACATACACGATTATAATAAGTTGAGAAATGGTGCTAAGTTGTTTAAAAGTGCTTTTGTAAATGCATTTATGCCAGGTGGACCTGGTTTGTTCATAAACGACAATATCTAAGGTATAGTGTGACGGACGTAAAGTTTATCATTATTATTTTGTACATGCAATTATAATTTCTATTTTTAAGCAAACTGTCGATAAGGTGCATAATTAAATGAGAACACGACATTACATATACATTTCATATTTTTTGAACATACCTGAAGCGATTTGAAGAAGTGCGAACACACATACGGTTATGAAAAATTCCATTCAGTTGATTTTTGACACGTCTATGTCTAGTCAGAACAGTCAACCTTGTAAAGTGAAGTTAGAGTTCAGTTAATTCTCGATTTTTATAGGGAGCATTTAATACCCCATTGCGAAAGGGATGATAGAGTCATAAATCAAAACCTCGATGGGTAATATTTAGAGCAAACGTGACCCACGTCACGATGGACAAATGATACATGCACGTAAATATCTAGGTTAATATTTTATTTTCAAAAGGAATTTACATTCTCACCTTGAAGTGTAAGTAACCTTATTGCATTGGAAAAAGCAGGCAATAAAAAAAGGTTTGTTCCGTTTAGATTAAGCTTGAGCTAAAATACATGCATGAAAATGAATTCTCTGGGATTTAAATTTAAATGCCAGCATTAAAAATAAAAAGCAGGCTTTCGTCTAATAGCCAAGCTGTTTTTTTCTTTGAAAGTTAATTTTCTTAATAGAATTTACAGTTTATGCAGTCGCAGCTCCATGAAAGTGTCATTTCCAAAACACACGTTGCAAAAACAACGGATTAGTTGTAGAATTAAGACTAGTAAGACTAGTAATAAGACCAGTAAATTTGTTTTAAGAATGACAATTTTTTTTTGTAATATATTAAAACGTTCACTCGTATTTATCTTAATCATGAAACGAAGTACCAATTTGTATTAAATAATTTCGAAAAACGTTAGTTTATTACGACTGACGAAAGGCAAATCGAATTTTGTGACGTCACTATGATAACCGCACAAGCCTCCTGAATTAAAATCTGTAAATGTGGAGCTTGATGAACATGGAATGTACATGGAAATTTGTTTACTGAAGACTGATGCAAACCCACTGTTTCACGCTGTTCTATAGTACAAAATGCATCACATTTCCATTTCGTGATACACATTCATCAAGTGAGCATAGATTCCATCGGCGGATAACTGTGACATCATTGCCATCCAGAGTTTATTTTTTGTAGGAATATAAAACATGCAGGCCTACAAGGTCCAGATTCAAAAACAACATTCTCATACTGACAAAAATTGTTGTCGTTATCCATATTTTGGAGCGTTTTTTAAAAATGTCTACTTAAATTGAATATTATTGATCAACTTAAAATAACAGTTAGCATAACTTTCATTATTGTGATATCTAAAAAATATCCCAGGAAAGGCATATTTCTAATCACTTTTTTAAACGCTTCTGCCTACGGCGTTCCCTTATATTGCAGGTATGAACAATGTTGATTTCGGCATAAATGTAACATTTCATGTGTACCATTTCTTTGCATTATATTTGTTAACAATTCAGTTGAAACATTTAATTTATTCAAACCCAACATTCGTTTGTATTTTAAATTTATTTTGGGATTCTTTTCATTTAGCAATCTTGACTATCTGATACGGGGTGGGAAATCATAACACCTTGGAAAATCCTCGGGATCATATTCCATGTCATTTCGGTCACCTACTTGAATAACGAGCATCATGCCAGTTTCCATGTGGAGCTCGACATGACAATGAAAAGCCCAAAATCCTAAAGAAAAAGAAAAACACCATTTTTAATGAAATTGTTATTGTTTTTAATCACATTTTTAATATTTAAGCACAACATCTTACCAGCATTCGTGGCATGAAATCGAATGATGGAATAACCTCCATGTGGCACTGAAACTGTGTCCTTCAACACCGGACTTCTTAAATTCCTCACGAGTCTTCCAGATGCGTCCAATCGTTTAATTTCCTCCACTGTTATGCGGTCGCTAACCAAACTTCCACCAATGACCCGGAAGTGGTGTCCGTGCATGTGAAATGGATGATGGACATTCGTTTGGTTGGTTCGACCTGAAATAGTTTTTCGTCAAGTTAATTATACTGAACCAGGAAAGACCCACTACTGAATATGAAGCTTAGAAAATTACATGTTCTTCAGATGGAGTAACAATTTACTTAATAAAAAATTAGCGACATCTCTGAATAGCATTTAAGCTGAATTTTTTATTTACTTTAACAAATAATTTGAAAAAGGCATGCAGCAATTTACTCTACTTTTATACAGTACATGTGCTGTACATATTAAAAATTGCTAATTTTCGGGTTTATTTTAGCATGTCATGAATATCACAATTCCACGTATGCGCCAATGGATTTTAAGGGTACCAGAATGTTAACATGATCATCAGGCATGCCATTACCTTCCGTTAATGACATTACTAATGATCGTGTCTGGTAAACTGAAATGGAATGTTTGCCAGTAATGATGAGAATTTAACATGGTCGTGAACGGCTGACAATTAATAACAGGGTAATGATTGTTGGCAATGCCAAGACTCATTAGTTGATATCATTAGTAATGATCATGTAAAGTTTTCTTGCATGCCATTCGATCGACGTTGGAATGCTCCTCCAAAGTATATTCTTATTCTGCATGAAATTCAATTTTACAATGATGTTGGTGTACACTCCATTAAGGTGGCAATCATCGAATAATATTGGGTTGATGGATTACACCCCCTACCACATGACATATCACTTGCTTCTAGTAGGGTACTGAGTTGAATTGAATTGGTTACATAATCTTATCGATAGCATATACAGTATAAACGGTTAGGGAAATTCCGTTTTTAGCTTCTAATGACCTGGAAAGTCAGGGAGGTCAGAGATGCGTAAAATGGTCAATTAAACTGAAAAAAATACATTTTTGCTGATAACAGGGTTCACACCAAAGGTATCAATAAAAATCAAATAATTTGATAAACCTAATGCCAGTATCACCACTTTTCAATAACTTCCATGCCCTTTATTTAAGTTAATGACATTTCCATGATTTTCAATGCAAGTAGACACTTTAGGTATGGAAAGCAACTGTAATATTTATTAATTTCGAAAATAAATATTAAAACTCACCTTCATCCACCAGTATGAATTCCACGACTTCACCCAGTCTAACTCTGAGAGAGAAAGTACACTTGCAGAATACGGCAGAACAATTGGCTCTTCTGTTCTGGTCTGTACAATGATAGTTGGAAGGAATATCGTCCCATTGGGAGAGCATCGGGGCTGGAGGGGTCAGGAAAGCCGTGCCGTTGATTAGCGCAAGAAGGGCTGTTGGATCATCAATATCCGGGTTTAAATTTGGGTACAAATTAAAGGGAATGCAGATTGTTCTGTCGGGGAACGTCACATCCATGGTTGGATCACGTGTGAGACTTTCAAGCTGAAACAGGCTAATGTGACTTCTGTTGGTAAAGTCGACGTTCACTGGATTTAACACCTGAATAATTACATCAATAACAGCATATTAAACATTTCTGTAAGAAGGATTCGAACGCATAACTAGATTATTTTTTGGAATTTTAAAAATGCATACTGGATCACTGGATAATCATTTCCAACATTAGGCATATTGAGAATCTTTTAATGATAAGGCTGATCACGTTTCAAAAACACACTATTTTGAAGGAATCACATCTATTTTTCAATGGTGTAAATGTAAAGTGGACAATCTTTTAAAAAAATTTAAAATTATAGAAATCGAATACATATCAACTTTTACTTTTCCGTTCTGAAAATAAATGTGATTCAGTTCAAGAAGTAGGCACCTGATGTTCAAAATAATTCTGTTCATTTCTTTTATGCCCAACCGATGCTTAAAATACTTATTGTAATTGATAAATTTATATTTTCCGTATATAATTGGTTATTCACTAATGCCTGCCTTATTTTTTATAATTTGAAAATGTTCCAATTATTTATAATAAAAAATAAAGTAGGTATAAACTTGAAATTATAGTGAACGACTCCTAAGTAAGAAACATAAACGTTCTTTACCAAAATTTGAAAACTAAATAGTAAAGTAGATCTAAACTTGAAAAAAAAAATCAGGGAAATACTTGCTATTCATGAATAAACGAGAATTTTTCAAATGATAAAAAAATAACGCAAACTCTAGTGGACGACCAATTCTACACAGGAAAAACTAAGAAATATAACAAGTATTTGACGAAAAAATGGGGTTATACTTTTTGGCATGGTGGCCATCCTTTTGGTTCAGGCTTAATATTTTGTGTAAGGTATTTCCGTTTCGAGCTCAGAACTAGTAAGAAGCATCAAAGTTCTTTACCGAAAATGGAGAAGGTGGCCTTGAAGGTGCCGGAGGCTCCCTGTCCAATGCAGTTTCGTACTTCAAGATTCCTCGACCAACAGCTCCCATTCTAGCACACTGAAACAGCCCACGAAACAGAATCCAATAGGTGCCAATAGTTTGGTTGGCGTTGATAACGAAGTCGAAACGTTCTCCAGGATTGATAACCAATGCGTTCACCCGCAATGGCTTGACAGGGTCCCCATCAGCGCTGATGACCAACATGTCGTGCTTGTCCACAGACACCTCTACTGGACACATCCAGTTGGCATTGCTGCACAGCCTGAACCTGTAGCGAGATCCCCTCTTAACCGAAAACGATGAGTAGGGGGTGTAGCTAACCCTTCCAGTAGTGGTGTTTCGGAATTCCGCCAACCTGGCCCTGCCATTCACCAACAGAGTGGTCAGGTAGGGAAAGTATTCCTCGTCTCCGTGATAAAACGCGTTGAACATATCATCCCCAGTTCTGTTTATCCAATCGGAAACGAGTATCTGATGGCTGCTTATGTCGAAGTCATAGGTGTGGCTGTTCGGGTCAACCGATCTTGGCTGCTTTACCACAACCATACCATTCACCCCATCGGCCCTCTGGAAGCCCATGTGGCTATGGTAGAAATGGGTGCCTGCTTCCGCAGCTTCGAATGAGTATCTGAACCGGTTGAATGGATGAATTGGGCACTGGGTAACCATGGCAACGCCGTCCATGTGGGGGGAATACACTTGGTTCAGCCCGTGCCAATGGATCGTGGTAGCTTGCGTCACAGCCTCATTCCAAAGGTCTACAATAACTTTATCGTATTGACACACCTGGAAGACATGGGAAATACCTTTTAAGACCAAGCATGGACAACCGTGAGTAAAACGTCCCTCAAATTGTGCGAAGGCACATCAACCCGGGTGAAAAAGTAGATATGGGGAATATACATGTATATACGACTTAATCCATATATGCATGTTAGGCAAGAAATCGGCCACAAATGGACCTATATGGCCATATATGTCCATTCATACACATATATGCTGTTTAAATACGGTCTTACATGTCCCTGCCTGGAGAGTATAGTACAGATAATTTAAAGCGAAGTTACAATTTTATTGATTTATTTTGGCATGTATTACTTTTGCTAAAGGGAAGTGAGCTGTAATGAGATTGTCTCTACTAGAAAATTAAATGTTTACCATTTATGGCCAAGTATGCAGTCATGCATGGCTCATACATGCTCAGTTATGGCATAACCCCCTATGTGGTCATATTCAACATTTCCAGCCGGGAGTTTTAAACAGCTTACAGTAATAGGGGGTCCAGGTATCTGCCTGTTGATCACCGTGACTGGTCTTTTCACCCCATTCGCAGCAATGCAGTTTGCTCTGTAGCAGTCAGTCAGATTATGTGGACAATTACCACAACTCCTGCCCATGGTTACAAAATTCTCCAAAGTAAAGTCGAAAAAGCACGTCTTCGTCGGGGCTCCTCTAATGCATTCTCTGTCACATTCATGACCGCCTGAAAAGGAATTAATTACGTTTGCAAAATTAAACAGTGTTGCAATGAATGGCATGCTTAACCAAAAATCAAAGGCTTATAACAAATCAAAACAAGCCAAGACAAATGCGGGCCTATTTTTTTAATGAGATAAGGAAAATCTATATACGTTTTTTCATTCTTACATAGGCTATGATGATATATAATTCTCTATTTATATTAGTGGCTTCTAATTACAATTGCTTAGGGGAAATGAGTGGCACTGAGATTGTCTTTCGTAGAAAATCGAAGAAAATAAATTAAATATACAGGTTAGATTACATTTTTATTACAATGTCGTAATTCGAAGATATTTATGAAAGACATTTCAAACAATGTATAATTTAAAAACATCAAAAAATATCAGATTCAAAATTATCAATTATTCTCAAGCAACGTTTAGTGGAAAAATACGCCAGCAAAGTTAAATTACTTTTTTAAGACTGTGTAATACATGTATTTTCCATGCTTTAACGATGCGATGTCAATTTATGGCTCATACATGGTCAGTTCTGGCATATTTAACCCCACATATGACAATATCAATTTTTTTTCACACGAGATGTTCAAAGGCGCTCCAAAAGTCTTGCTTGTTACAATTAACAGTTATAGCAATTAGCCCATAATAGGCTTATTTCACTAAATAAAATATGAACTGAATTTACGTGAATAGTTTCATTTTCATAAATAATCAAATGTGTCATCAGTTTTTCGTATAACGTTCGAAACGGTTTGCTTTTAACAGAAGTTTTAAATAAACACGAAAATGCAAGTACATGTGGTTCAATAAACTCGCTTGAAATGAAACTTTTCTCTTTTCATTCTTATCCATTTCATAGATGATTATTTACTTTTTATTTACGGAAAATTGGATGGCACAGGGTTTCCCGTTACTTTAATGAGATGTTTGCATAATCTATAATGCTAATGTTTTTAGGCAAGGTCAATCCAGCCATCTGTGGTAAACAGATCCTTCACGGAAAAAAAACATTGACGGAACATAGGTTGACGCAAGCGTATATTGTCTGTTGATTAATACATATTAGTACTAAATATGAATTGTTCTCTGCACGGTACATGCAGTCTATGTAATAATAAGTATTCAAATAAAATGATGAATGAACTGGTATTGGGGAATTTATTTTTAAAGATATTCAGTCAGACAAAGATTCGTAAATACGTACATATGTTTGCTTAAAAATAAATATCCAAACTCATATCTATCTAAACATTAACTCGTAATTGTACACATTTTTTTCTAATTGATTTTTAACAAACCATGAATCACAACCAAAACCTTTTTAAAATCCTAAATATTCGGTTTTTTTTTACAATTTATCGTTTTTAGAAGAATTAATGCACGTCTGAAAAATCAGTTTAACTGCTTCCAACTATTTTTCTAGTTGGCAAATTTTATCTTATACTGCTTTTAAAAATTCTAGGATCAATCTAAAAGTAGGAAGAACATGAATTATTTTGTAAGTTTTAAAGCTCTTTACTGATCCTTGTGATGTAAATTGTAATAACTGCACTGGTCAAAACACGGAGCGAAACATATGTAAATTAAAGACACGAATTTATCATAAGATGTTAATTTTATTCATTATTTATAATTAAGTTTATATGAAGTAACCCTATTATCATTAATCTACATTCCAAAACATTTAAGTATAGAAATGTCGCAAAGCAAATCATAAAGGTAAATTAAATTTAATAAAGTAGTTAGGTCGTATCTTCATCGAAAATATAATAAAACCATAGAAAGAAATCATCACATTGAAGTAAACCCGTAAGTTTTACGTAATTTTAGCATTTTTTTCTAATGAACTTACCTGATACAAGTGAAGACACCAAATAAAGCGAAACCAGGGCAAGACACCATCGATTAATGCATGTCATTCTGAACGGCATCGTAATGACAGTGAAATCGTGCACCCATGGGCTTATTTATAATACCATTTAATACACATTCGTCATAAATTCATCGTTCGTTTTGCTAAGCTGTGTAAATAAAGAAACCGTCAATTTGATGTAAGGTATGTTTTGTGGAACACGTGACTGGTCCATCGGCGCTGATCACAACAAGTGTTGAAAACGATGTTGCTTAAGCAATGAATCACTTAACCCAATTTGTATTCACGAACGTTTGTACCTAGTGACACATTATAATAACACCTGTTTCGATAATGTACACAGGCGAGATGGTTACAGAATTAATGCGTTTTCAGAGAAGTCAAAGCCATTGACTTAAAATAAACATGACTTCAAAGTTCCTCTATATACGTTTAACACACATCAAACTAAACAAATACGTTGATGCCAGCACATTTTGTAATGCGAATAGTCTGAAAATATCATAGGATGACGTAGAAAAAATGGTTTTAAGAATGGTTGTGTTGTTAGAGCTCCTATCCCAGAAAACCAGTGACAGTGGCAATGATTAATGCTTGTTTTCAAATGTATAACATTTGTTGCTAAGCTTTGATGGAAAACTAAATTCTATCTTTAAAATGGGTTTATTGGAAGGAAATCCCAGGCGAAGGTGACGTGCAATCGAACTTGAACTTTACAACCCTTTTTGACAATGACCGAATTCAGGATCATATGTTATTCTAGTGCAATATAGGGCAATTGTGAGTAGATTGCAATTGTAAAAAAGCTTATAAAATGTCAAGTTTATAAAGGTACAAACGTATGCGCATTTACAATGTAAATATACGAGCGTATGTTCCACGGTGTTTGACCTTTTTTGAAATCATTCTTGCTCAACTCCAATAAATTAAGCAAATTGCAATTTTATTTCTGCAATAACTCATTGTTTGTTTATGTTATTACTCATTTAAATATTCTATGACAGTCGTATTTCCATATTGTAATGAACATGTATAGTATTGCTTACTGTTTAATAAATAATATACATGTTGGATAAACTGACATACAAATTTGGATAAATTTGGTTGTTTTCCAATCCATATATATATATATAGATATATATGTATATGTATGTATATCAATTGTTGTTAAGCTAGAATAGAAAACTAACGAACATGGGAATTACCGGAAAATAAGGGTAAGAAATCTGAATTTGTGTGAGATATTTGTTTTGTTAACAGTAATTGTAGCTTTTTGGTTTTATTCTTATCTGTTCTTTCGAAGTTATACATCGCTTTGTTGTAACGTTCTGTAACATGCAAGAGGCATGCAAGACATGGTTTTTAGCATGACGAATTAGCTGTGTGTTTTTCTTACACAATAGATTGGACTTGTAAAATACCTAAACTGTTTTGCATACTTTTAATGATAATTTTTCATGGCAATTTCAGAATTGCCTAATGTCTAAATAAAACTCTTTAGGTTAAACATTACCTATATTAACCTGTTTATTCGGAGAGACAAAATAACGCATGAAAATTAAAGTACCATGAATGTTGCGCAATGCAGATTAGGGCCATACTGTCTAAAGGTAAACGTAGTTAAGAAACATTCACGTATCTACACTTGTAAATCAAACAAAAACAGTCAATTAGGGAAAACCCAACACGTCATTATATCATTAATAATCAATGAACCTGCATCGACGCAAAATTCATGACTGCGAAAATTCGATGATTCTCAACGTAGGTGCAAACGGGTGATTTACATACATTTAATTAATTAAATTTTGAGTAAAGCCTATCCTCAGATACATTTTATGTATTATTTTCCAATTAAGTCCCTCTAATCCATTAAAAGGGCACTGTTTTTCATTTGATAGAGACGCCACATCCATTTTGTAGCATTTCTATCTCGAGTTTTGTTACCCTTGCCATATCTCGCCTGTTGTTTTATACTTTTAATGTTTACTATAAAGTATTAACTATAGTGATTTTTGTTATTGTTTGGTCTCCAATTCCAACAGAATTAATTCCTCATTTTTTTGAAGCAATTCGTTTCGTTTCTATTCGTTTCTGTGCATATTATTATTATTATTCTGTGCATATGAATTTCAGGAGATGCAGCATTTAATTTTGTTTCATAAATGTCAATTAAGGTTTAAAAAGTCCTGTCATTTTCGTTAATATTTCCTCACAGGTACCGTAATCAAACTTACATGATAAAATATGACCCAAACAAAAACATAACTGACCTTGATTAAAATTACAGTGACCATTATGCCAAAACATGTAGTGTATAAACATAACAATTATAGGAAAATAATTGCGCAAATAGTGTAATACGCTATACCGTGTTAATATCTTTTATCAAGGCCAAGCATGCTCGAAAATAAATATGACCCAAAAATGCTTCAATAATCATCCACTGCAGTTGAATACCCTCTAATTAGATGTACAAGTACACATCTCCATTTGCTTTTACGCTTCCCATAGGAAATAATACCATTTTCACATTGTATTCTGCAAACGTAGCACAACTTGAAATAAATTATCAAACCAAAATATAAAAGTGTGTGAAAAATAAGTCTCAGATTGTGCATTAGAAGCAGTAATTTGGCTGCTCAATTTTGCGGAACAATACCTTAAGTTTGTGATCAGTACTCATGAACATTTTTAAAAAAATTGTGAATTTTAGTGTCAATAACCATTCATTCATCATGGCTAACCAACATTTTTCTATGGGGAACCACTACTTCCGCTATAGTGTTTAGCGTTTCACTTCCTCAGCGCCTTCACCTCACTAAAATTTGTTTGTTTAAATTTGAAATAAATACCTAGTGCATGTACATGTAGGTGTTTTTTTAGGATATGTATTAGGATATACATGTTGTTGAGTACAGCCCATATTTGCATGTGCTGATTAATTCATTTGATGGTTAGGAGTTGCATGTGCTGATTAATTCTT